>QLOU01001444.1:0-30961 GCA_003313715.1 Russula abietina
AGGGGAGAGGGAGACTGGGAAAAGAAATGGAGGACCGGCTCGTGGATTGCGGCTCTGGGATAGAGATGTTCACAAGAGCATTGCCAAGCTCTGAAGAGCTGGACAATGGAGGAACGGGAAGGGTGGCGTGTTGGGTAACAGTTTCGTAATGATCAAAAGAACCATCACAGTGTAGATAAACGGAAGGATCTGAAACCAGATTTTGTTGATGTTGGCTGCCAAGTGGCAAGCCGTATTGGCCATCTGTATTGATGAACCCCGTAGGGTCATAAGCTGCCGTGTGGTGAAAGGAAGTAGGATCCGAGGGTGGATACTCAAAGTGGGTTGTTACCGCTGCCGATGGCTGGGTGAGATACTGCCCGCTATGGTAGGCATTACCTGGAATGATCTAAAGGAAAGCTCAGTGAATGTTCGGCGGGGTCATGAGGACAGGAGGGATAGCCCACCGGGTATTCCGCCAGATCATATAGAGATACTGCATAATTTTCGCTGGGGATATACTGCTGCTGCGGATGATAGGCGAATTGCTCTGGGAAGTCGGTTTGGTTCTGGCTTAAGGCGGGATACAAATCGCGGTGTGTAAGCGAGAATAGAGGAGTGGCGGACGCGTATGCATAGGAAGTTGATTGGTTTGCACATAAGCGCGAAGGACCTTGGCGATCTTCCGGGTCACAGGTTACGGCAGGCTGGGAGGTGTCGAGACCACCAGGGGCCCAGTAAGTATTATTGCCTTGAGGCGCGGTGCTGTTAGTGAGACCAGACTGCATGGGATAGCGGAGCATTTACGCGCAGGGGGGAAAGGAAAAAAAAAAGAGAAAAAAAGGGGAGAAGGGGAGGAGATGATGATAAAATGGGCAGGGAAAAAAAGAAGAGGAGGGGGATGAGAGTGTTGGATAGGACTAAGAGGAAGACTGAAGAGGAATCATTCAATAGAGGCCGACACGTGCACTAGGGGTGCGCACTCATACCGTACTACGTACTACGCGTCCGTCCAATTGGACGGTCATGTGAGTGGCAGGCTGGAGAAGGCAGTAATCAAGGCAGTCCAGGTGGATGAACCGGCTATCTATGAGGGCTTGCCACTCCGTCGAGTAGATTGGCGTTGAATCATTGGTTCTCGTGTGTGGATGTCAATATCAGGGCCCTTCCTTACCTTGCCGCCCAGTGTTGCCGCAAGTTCGAGTTGACGCCGTTGTAACTTGAACTCGACTTGGATACCATGTAACTCGTTGCAACTTACACCGTGAGTTACACCGGTTTGACCCGCGAGTCACATGTAAACATTTTCCCACACGCTTAACGAGAGCTCCGAGTCTTGTGATGTGCGCAAGCAAATACGGATGATCAACATGATTGTGCAGGTATAGCGAATGGCACCCCCGCGTCGCTTTGCATCATGAGGAAATAATTTCGTTTTCCTTTCAGTCTACCTTGCCCATCTTCTATATTATAAACGACAAAGGAGAGTCAATCTGGCCTTCTGATTGGTTGGGAGTTAGAGACAAAACCGCGTTGTGATTGGCTGAAAGTGACCTGAAACTGAAACTCTTCCACTTGCATGAGTCATTTTCTGCTGACTGAGCTAAGATGTTTCATGAATATGAATCATCATTAGTATATTAACCCTCATGAATCTTCTCCGACCTTCATGAATCTTCTCTAATTTGTCATGCGCAAAACAGTATAAAAACGGCCACTTTTCCTCAGTTTTGTGGGCTCTTACCTAATTCGGTGCGTGGTGGTGTTTTTCGTGGATTTCTTTCGTTCGCCTTACTCTGAGTATCTTTGGTGTATGTCCCCTTAGTCTAAAATGGTTCAAGGGGATTAATGGCCACAGGGAGTACATTATCGTGGAAGGCATCGAGACTGAGCATGTTTCGACTTTCGACCACCAAACCCTCACATCTGTCATACAGCCCTCTGCAAGAGGTCTCCGCACCGCTTACCGTTTCCGCTGAAACTTTTGGTGTCCATTCTTATGTTCTCGAAAGTGTTACAGATGCTCTCGGAAACCTGGAATACCTATGTCCAAGACAAAGCTATGGACAAACTATTTTGAGTGTATGTCCCTAATTCCGTTGATTTTCCTGACCCTGGCCCACTCACCACCTCACTCCGCTCCGCTAACAACCTGGTCATACAACGGGATCGGTGCCCTCCCCCTCAGCCCTTGAATCATATCCTTTTTACCAATTGCAGCAAATGCTGCACGCTAATACACCTCAGGTTCCTTCATGCCCACGCCCATGCCCACCGCGTCCCGTGGCGCAACCTCGACTTCGATGATGTGGACCCCGCCGTAGATCAACAATAGGATCTTCCTACCCAATGCCACCCACGCAGACACGAATATGGTCATGGACAGCAGCTAGCGATCAAATTCTGAATCGTCCACACCAAGTCTGCTAACCTACCTGAATCCGGACTCGGCGCTCGACGAGGAGGCTGGGAAGCTCCTGCAGGACAATTTTGAGAGCTACTGTGAGTGCACCAAGCTCATTATGAGCGTGCACGCAACTCCAAAGGTACGCCCTGTTACCTTGACATGATTTCTCCCAGTTGATGAACGTTACACACCCAGGTTCCACCACCTGAGTTTGACACAGTCTGCACCCGCCGACAAGCAGAATGTGCCTGCACCTGTTGCTGCCACTCTTCCTACCACATCCTCCTTACAGTCATTGTTGTCTGTGCCGCAGAAAGGTGCCACGACAACAACAGCGACAATTACATTACAGCAGTCTGCGTCGAACAAGTTCTCGGTTTCATCTTCACTCTCACCACTCACAAACACGATGGGGGAAGGGAGAAGGAATGTCACATATCACCATCACCGTTGGGAACGGCAGACTCGAATATCTCACTCAGTAGTTTCTCCCGTGCATCGCACGGGCAAGTGCTAGTCGCTCAAAAAGGCCCTACTCTCACCGAGCTCCGCCTTGATAGTGAGCCTTACTCGCGATGCATGATGCATGATAAACCACTTAACTTATTACAGACCAGACTTTTATGCCAGCCTCACAAACCTAGGTTATCTTCCCTTTCCTTTCCTATCTCACGTTCTCCCTATTGTCTCTAGAATAAAACAGTAGCTACAAAATAACTCTAAGATCCAGCAATATGGATAACCAATGTTCATATCAATCAAAGATAACTTGTTACTTCTCGCTCTCGCTCCCATTTTCCCGCTCTAGAATCTGCTTCAACAAAGTGCCCTGCACGTCCATCGCCGCACGAATCTCCGCAAGCTGGCGGTGCCCCTCGTCGCTTTCACATATTGTTGCCGCAATCCGATTCGGATTCGTGAGAAACGGCTCGTCAATACTATTTAAGTGGGTCCACAGCCGCGTGATAAGGGAAGGACTCTGGAAAATCTAGATACCGAAAGGGATCGATTCAGCTAACCGCGAGTGTAGTAAACACAGCAAGGAGCCGAAACGTACCACTTCAGATTGCGCAAAGTCATGTGTGACCAGGTGCCCAAGGAACGAGCGTGGTGTTATTCCGCCAAAACCGACAGTGGAGACTGCTGTGTGTGAATGCATACCGCATTTAGTGGTCAAAAGCTCGTCTATCATCTGTACAGAGCAAGAATTTCACTTACTGACGATAACAAATCTGTGAGCGGAGTAGACATTAGGCAAGAGAGATCGGACGGGGAAGGAGTCACCTACCATGCTGCGGCAGGTATGGACTAGGTTATTCGCGCAGTTAGAAAGCCACGTAGTGAAAAAATGGAAGAAAAAAAAAGAGTATTGACCGCAAACTGGGATGGATCACCATCGGAGTTGATGAAGGCTTCCAGGGTGTCGTCCCATGTACCACGCTCGATAAAATACCTTTGACAGGATTATGATGAGTCAGGCCAATATGAAAAAGTGAAAGCAAAGAGAGCGAGTGAGGCACTAATAAAAAAAAGAAAAGACGTACAGCCGACCCAACCAAACAAACCAGACCAGGAATAACTCGTTGCAGCACACCGCGCGACATAACTTACTCGACAATAAAGAGTGTGACGTCCAAGCCGAACTCAGCCGGACCATATATCCCGGGCAGCGAGCGGAGCGTGCCGGGTACGGTCACGTGTACGAGGACGGCGATGAGGACAAGTTGAGTCGTTCAAGTAGGTTGTACATGTGTAGATGCCATGCGGGTTTGATGATCATGGATGACGGTGCCACCACCGCCCCGAGCACGAGCACGGGCAAGAGCACCATGAGCACCGCGAGTATGAGTAGGGGACGTAGCGAGGTGAAGACGTGAGGCGCCGAGTGCCTCGTCTCTAACCATCGCACACAGACTTCGCAGGCACCCTTGCTAGCTGGGTTATCCGCACCTTCGTCGGGGACACCAAATTTGCCCCATTCCTCGAACATTCGCACAACAAATCCGTGCACAAATACTATGACTACGTTGCGAACAAACTCGTGTTTGAGAGGCAGACGCGCAGATCTCTCTGGGATGCCCGCGGGCCAGACCATCGATGCGGTGCTCGCTCCCGTAAATCCTGGATTGCCGCATGGCGGGTGCGATCGCTTCGCACCGCTGGCGTGCGCGACGCTGATGTACAACATCATGGATTAACCTGTTGGTGTTGTACCCATCATCGCGTTGATCCCGCGCGCGTGATGAGCTTTCGGACGAATGGCTTGCCGCACGACTCTCCCCTCCCCAGCTCTCAAAATGCCCGCAACGGCGAGTTCTCGTCAACCAACCCGCAATAGGCCATCGAGCGCTCCCTGACGACGAAGATAGCAAGGATGAGGCGGAAGGATTCGGAGAAGGCCGCGGACGGGGGTGTACCTCATTGGGGAACACCATCTGTGCCAGTATTGCGGTCGAAGCCACAGGATGTAATAGCCTGGGTCCTGAAGTAGGTAGTTGCGGAATGGGCGCGGAATTCTTTTTTTAGCTAGCGTTGATTATTGAATATTGAATTCCCAGCCAGTGGCCACACCGCGTAAGTTACCTGTCCCAGATTGTTTTCCTCGACCACAGCCGCAAGCCCAGTACCTTCCTATATGCAAAGCAGTTAAGCCCATTCGTTGGCGTTTCCGATGGGAGGTGTTGTCCTGGAGAAGCGTTCACGACTGAGTCCCCGTCCTATGAGGATGGACGACGTGAGATAAGGGTGAACTTGCAATAGAAAAGAGCGAACCTAATCCCGGAATCCCGGAAGCACAGGCTCGATGCCGTGTGCCATGAGCGTCCAGTGGATGTGCTAGCCGGAGCCAAGCTGCGGCAACACTAGCTCGGGCTGGGGTCATACACGTTGGGAAAGTAACCAGGAAGGTGTCGAGAGGAGACGACACGTCGCACGAAGGGGGTTGCGCAGAGCGTCGATGACTGGTGTGGGTATATCGACTCCTCGGAGCCTCGGCTTTGGTGTGGATGACATCTATGTGCAGTTGTAGATATACTGTAGCAGAGAGGCAAGTGCCTATTGATGTAAGTGGGGTGGCATGATTAGGTATCCGACTAACATGAAAAGGACAGAGTAGGGCTGGAGAGGTTGAACTGCCTGATAAGAACTCGGGTGCGGGCTTGAATACGGTCAAAGGCTGATGAGAAATGCCAAGAAAACAGTTGGAGTCGGACACGGCTTACCTCGGGGACATATACACATGTCAAGCTTTTACTCTCAGGTAAGCTGATTACGACCTAGGAGAGACCCATGCCGTCATACCCCACCGAGCTCACATCACCTAAGGCAGGATGTGAAGATGAGCAAGGCAGTGCAAGCTGTCAGACGCGTCAGGTAGCACAAGCCTCAGGACCAGACTCAGCTGTCATGAGTGAGGTGCAACAGAGAGGCATCAATCGCGCAGTGAGACCCGGGATGGTTGTTATCAAAGAGCGGTGGATGAGGCGGACGAGGCTGGATGGGGTTTTGTAGAGAAGAATGAAGGTGGGGTGTGAGAAACGATTGCCGCCGCCCGCAAGCGGGATCCGATTTGTGGAGATGGTGTCCTTGAAGAATTGATGGCGCGTGATCAGTTATAACGGTGAAAATGGCCAACCGGATGTTGTGGCGGAGGAACCACCGTGAAATTCCGTAGGAGATGGGCAGTGCGACTCTGAGATGTACTAGCACAGCGGTTGGAGAGGCTGGAAGGATGACAGGTAAGGAAATGAGAGGGACGCGAAGGTGAGGACAACGTACTGTTGGCAGATGTAGATTTTCACGCGCAAGGCCATGGGCATTCACAATCTGTTATTGCGAGTAAAGGAAAAATAATAATAATGAGCCATTTTGTCACGCATCTATCACTGACCATTGCATTGATGGCCGTCAACTGCAGAAAGATGTAAGAAAGGACCATGCTCTAGACGCAAACACTTGCAATACTGACTGTGCTTTGGAACATTTCAATGTCTCCCGCACCTGGTGGTCAAGATACTCGCTGCGTTCCGGAAAGACACCTATCACTGCTATCAGGCGGAGAAGGAGGACTTGTGGCAGGCAATCAAGGCTGGTCTTCCACAGTGTTGGCGTTTGCCCGTACCACACAGGGATGGACAGATGTTGTTGAGAGATGACGGTCTGGACGGTGCGCCATCCAATTTGTTTTGATTTGTCGATGTCGACGCCAAGGAGGTGTTGAGAGGGCTGTCGGAGGCTTGGCGTTCAGTTAGATGTGGAGATGGTTATAGAGGTGAAAACGACCAACGATAGGTCATGGTGGAGGCACCACCATGAAAATTCGAGTTATTGATGCACCCCTTCAACGCAGCTTCTGAGGAGAATGGGGACCATAAGTCAAGGAACTTACCGGGGTGAGATCATAAGGATAACATACCGGGGGGAAGCAGGATACCGAGGTGAGGGACAGCAAGAAGACGCGTGCGGAAACGGAACGGAGGTGAACGACGGCCCTATTAAGAGCGAGGATGGGTGCGATCGTGCGCAGCACCAGGGGGGGACCAAATCAGAAGTCTGGTACTGCTTGCCGTGAACTTGAAGCACGTCTGTGGCTGCCAACGATTGGCGTTGAAGAAGTCGAAAGAAGCTACAGTGGCTCGGAGGATCTGCAATTCGGTGAGTCGGTCCACTTGGTCGGTCTCCGTCGTTTTGGTATGCGTTGTGTACTTGCTTTTGGTATTCTCAATTGGGGACCCAGTGAGCGCACTGATTCGAGCTGATTCGAGTTTGGAGGATTTGAGTGACACGACGTCGTTTGACACTTGACTAGCTTGACTGACAGAAGGTGACTCGCAGGCCGCCGTTCGGAAAAGGAAAAAAACCCTGGGCCGATGGCGGGAAAACCAAACCCTCTACCATGTCCTCCAGTACGAGTACCCCAGACCTCGTCTCATCGAATGTAAATGTAAAGGCGGAACGATTTTTCAAACGTAATGACTTGCAGATATTCATCAACGACAAGCTGTTCTTTGGTGAGAGGATCCATCCCTTATCGCGTAGCGCTGCCTACTATGCCACACTCAGGCTTTCGAACCAACCCCAATGTTACTTGGGGGAATCTGTGCTCCTGTATGGAAACCCTTGTCACTCTCCCATCCAATTACAAAGGCTTCTTTCAACCGAGACAGCCTTACTCCGGCGAGACGATTTCCAATGATAAACACTCCAGGCAAATGTTTGGAAACTGCAAAGCTTATGATTTCCTAGGTGCCTGCATCCCATATTATATAGGAATTGTTTTTTTGTCCGTTAATCCTATTATCTAGTCTCATTCTGGGAACAGCCTCCTCGACATCCCCGACCAGGAAACATCGCGTACACCCTAAATGATCTGCGACCACAAGTCCCAAGCAGGGCGGGTACTCCCTCCAGGACGCCGACTCGCACATCGAATGGTTCCCCGTTTCCTGTGTCACCCTCTTATAGTCGCTCAGGCATCTCAACTCCTGTTGATACCCAGCAAGTTCGTATTATTTCTTCTTTTTGTGGCCCTGACAAAGCGCACATAAACTTATAGGCACATGGTGTCCGTGTTCGTCACACCACTGGTGTGGCATCCACTGCGCAACACAGGACGCGGGTGAGATACATTTAAAAACATCCCACTCCACGTCTTTATAACCTCTCTTCAGGCAAGTAAGGCCTCCTGGAGATGCTGGGAAATGTACAAACAATGCTGTATCACAGGTGTAGGCCCGCTGCTAATAAACGACTACAAAAAGCCACCAGACATCAACTCCTGTCATATATTCCCTCATGCATCCCAAGACATTGTTTGTACATTCTTCAAATGCTTGTCCCCTGAACTGATCACTGGCCAGTGGATATCCGGTGGGTGGCCGTCATTGTGCACCGACCGTGGCCCGGACAATAACTGCACCCACGACTACATGGGCTATCACAAGATTTGCTCCCTCAACAATATGATCCCGTTACGTAGCGATGTCCATAGCCTCTGGGACGCGTATGAAATCGGGGTGGATATCGAAGTAAGTATCCCTATCCACTGACCTAGAATGCTACTCATCCAAATTTCATAGGATGATTGTCGTGTCATCAGCTTTTCCCAAGGCCGCGAAGATCTCGCAGAGCGTCACCTCAAGGTAGACCTAGTGGACGAGCAGTACCGACCGCTTAGTGAACTCCTCGCCGACCATCTCGCGCAAGGGGTATTACGATGGTGTCTCTTTCCAAAATGGAAACATAACAATCAGCAGCTGCTGGGAAATCTCGACTTCGTCGCTGGAGCTTCAGAAGGGATCTCCCCTGAAGATGACGAGCTTCCGGAGGATGATCAAGCAGACTCAGCCACTTTAATCGATCGACTGCAACGGCTGGACCTTGAAACCTGGGGAGGACCTAGCGGGACGACGAGAGCATATGCGCAGATCGAACAATTCAGTATGAAGGAAAGGGAATTTGGCGAGGGTAAATTGGCCTTCGAGGGTTATCTAGCTGCCTCTTTATCTAGGAACGACGTTGTCCCTACGGTCTGGGGATATGCTGAAGATGACTGACTCTTTGGACACGGAGTGTGGGCGCATGGGTCATGTTTTCCTTTGTCTACGCTGTGAGGACCATTCTAGTCTAATGATACTTTGATTGCTACTCGTTATTATACCTTTCTCAACTACCTATTCATTAAACAGTCCCAGCATATCATAAGTGTTGTTAATAGCAACTAGGTGGACCCATGCTTCGCTTCGCATGGGTGTGGCACTGCCACGCCTAGTGACACCAGGAAATTTTGAAAATTCCTATAAGGGTTTATGAACCCCGAAATGCGTTGTAGATGGACATCTGTGTAATGAACTAGCTATCATATTATAGGCCAACTCACAATGTTGATCCATGGTAGGTTTTTTATTTGTCTATTTCACATAAGTTGGCATACACAAAAATTATCAAAAATTAAAATCAAAATATCTCGCCGAATACTCAACATACAGTTCTCGGTCAGATATCAAATGGATCGGACAAATTAGTAAAATAATATTATCATGGACTGAGGGGGAAAAAAGAGAAATAAAAAACCAAATTTTTTCCAGCCTGAGCAATGACAAGATCTGATAGTTGGTTGACTACATCCAAACTAAGACTTTATGGTATCAACGTGACTAGTGTTTGACCCGTGCTACGCACGGTAAGGGGTAATCAAGTTTTTACCAGAAGAGACTCAATCCCCCCCTACAAATGATGTGAGGGCGCCTGATCTAATGTCCTATTGGCTACCGAACAGGCTGTTCTCATTCATCCGGATGCTAATACCTCCTCCTCCAGTTGAGTTGAAGTTGAATTAGAAGTGGGAAGGTGAGGAAGGGCAGGAAGGTGAGGAAGGATTTGAAGGTGCTACAAAAGCATGAGAAGTAGTAACAGTTCAAGGATGAAAGGAAAGCAAACTGACCAGACTGTTCTGGCAGTAGTTCGGGAAGTGGTGGCGGACGATTTTCCGAAGAAGGCAATGTTGTTGATGTTGATGTGAAAGCGACACGGATGTCTGTTTGTGTCATTTTCCACGGAGTTCAACATTCCCTCAGCGCAAATGAAGGAGTTCTTTAGCCTATTTGAACCCGGATGAATGAGAACAGCTGAAATCGCTGTCAAGCATGGTTGTGTCTGGTCGAACCATTAAGAATGGGAAAACAATAAAGATGGGATGCATGCACGGAACATGAACTGAGATCTGCTGTATCTGTAGTTGTGTTTTGTGGATTCTGTTGTTGCAGATGACCACGGTGTTGTGTGAAAACCAGATCGGACAGGATACTGTGTAAGGAAGAATGAGAAATGGTGCTAGATGCACTGCAAATAGATTTCGCGGCTTTTGTCTCCTCGTCGTTTGTGTGTCTTGCCTGCCTTCTATGTCCTTGACGGCTCGTAAGCGTACAAGTCAATCTCCTGAGCCATTCTTGACATTGAACGGATCTGACGCTGTTGCACATGGCTCTGGTAGGAAAATATTGAATAACTGCGTCAGTGACACGAGAACAGATTGAGTGTGACACATTGACCTGTGAGACTGCACGCGCGGCATATTTCTCATTTAGTTGACAGTTTTGGAATGTGATGGTGCTGCTGCACCGTCGGATGTCTTTTCGGCTGTACGATCATGTTCATTGACAGTATGTTCATGCTGCTTAATGGACGTCTTTCTTGTCATGCGATCTTCATCGTACAAGTCCGACTCTCGTGCTTTTCTCAATAAGACGCGAAGACAATGATGTTGTGTACAGCTCTGGAGAAGAGTAGACGTTTGTGGACAATGATATGTAAAGAGGAAAAAGCGTTACCCCTATCTGACGAAGCGGATCGCTTACACATCATGGTCCGTCAACGAAGCACAGTACGGTGAAAGCGTTGAAAGAATGCAATTGTAAGATAGAAACATTTATGAAAAAACCAAAGACAAAGATGGCATATCGATTATGAGTGACAATATAAGAAAGCAGTCCAATCCTCAAACGTCTGCTTTCCCACACATGACTCTTTCAAGTTTTCATAGTGTTCGCGTTGACAGGCCAATCAGATTGGCCTATTTGAATCTGGACGAATAAGAATGTAGTATTAGCATTCGGACGAATGAGAACAGCCCGTTCGGTAGCCAATAGGACATTAGATCAGGTGCCCTCACGTCGTTTGTAGGGGGGGATGTCAAACTAGACATGCCACTCAACAATGATAAAAAGGTCTTTGAAGCAAGGGCCGGGATAGGGCTAGAACATGCCAAGATGTGGGGACAGCGCCTTGGACAGCGCGGGGTTCCTTATCCTTAGCACTGCCAGACTTTTTTCACACAACTTTTTGGGTTGTAAGCCCATATAAGATAGGTTTCTAAACATATAACTACAGTATCTACTTGTCGCTGCAGAGATCAAGTGGGCATTAGCAGAGGCCCAAACCGTGTGGCGGCGCAGGCTACTGGTGGAAGAGCTATACGAGTCCACTCCCATTTCCAGCTCCTGCAAACCTTGGCCAGTGATGACGTAGACAATAGTTGGCTGTGCCACCTCCACAGTGCCTTCAAGAACCTTCTTTCTGTGCTGGTTGATGGTAGTAATGCTGATCACAAAGTTGTCATTGTGCATAGTGGTGTGTTTGATCTTGACTGTGAGTTCATTTCCAGGGGGAACCATTCCAACAAATTGACATCGCAGCTGTGGAGACAAATGTGTTTACAATCAATTCACCAGAAATATAAAATTACTTGAATGACAGTCTCCACATACTGTCTAGTAGCGGCACTGGTGAACATGCCATGCATAATGGTACCGGGCAAGGAGTTAAAGGCAGAAAAAAAGGGGTTCATGTGAATAGAATTAGAGTCCCCATAGAGGTTTGAATAGAGCTCATTTGTAGAAGGTGCCCAATAAAGGGAAAGATTCGAATCTGACCTAAGACAGTATTTAGTAGTGAGTGGTAATGTTGGCATTCTGCTGTCGAAGGAACGGTTCAGGTGGGCTGACAAAAGTAAGCCACTGGCTACTGGCACACGGCTCATTTTTCTTCTTCGCTCGAGTCGTAGGTCACCTGCAGGAACAAAGTGAACTATTGCTCAGTTGCTGTCACTGGCAATGTTCTAGTTCATGATAATAATAACCTTGCAGCCTGGTCAAGGTCACCTATGTTGACTTCAACCGAGACAAAAGCCAAGGGAATTCCATTGTTGCCTATCTCCAATGTCATGGCTTGGCAAAATCAGCTCCTGACACGTAACCAATGAAGCACAGCGGTACTTACCATGACATTGTGCTGCTCATGTGTTGATTTAATGCAGTTGTAAGTCTGCTCTGACACGATGATGCACAGCGTACAGCGCAGTATGCGGTATGTATCATCAACAACCACTCACCATATCAGTGTGGGAAAGTAGGCACCAAATCGGGCCGACAGAGCGACAGGAACGACACCCTGGCCGACAGGATCGGCGCCCAGAGCAACCAGAAGGAGCAAAAGTCCGAAATTCATTGGCAAAGTGTCGGAAATCATCGGCCTATCGGACTGGGGCTTGGCCAATCACCAAACCAATATATGGCGATCGGAACTATGCCCAAAGCAACCTTATTAACCCATAGGCCAACCTAGAATTCCATCGGCCGATGTCAGAAGGATAGCAACACTATATTGACTGATGGTAGCCCTGGAGATCCCACCTGTGTGTAGGGCAAAGGACAGGAGGTCTGTGCGGCCTCAAGCGACAGTATATAGAGTGTTTCTAGTGTACCTATTCCTCAGACAACTCAGAGACAATCACCAGACTTCCCCCTTCATGTTTCAGTGAGATATCCCCCTCCTCCTCCTCCTCAAAGCGTCCCTCCTCCATTCCTTGCACCGCCGACAGTGCCACACTCCAGCGCGGGCTTAGCGACGCTGACAGAGTGTGTAGGGATTCAGTCCGCCTCTATATACGAGATACCAAGTCCCCAGCGAGTGTGCACGACCTTCGGTGACCCCATCTTCGTCAGCCTAGCATCACCGCTTGTTTCCCCCACCCAAGTCGGCGCATCGGCGCGCGCCCTTAGCGATTTCAGCGACAGGTGTGCCCTTGGGTTGCGGTCCAGTATACCCAGTCGTGTTCCCCGTGCGAGGGTGCGCGACCCTCATCAACGCAATACAAGGCCTGCTGTCTCCTCAGACCTCCCTGGACTCGATTTCCCTTATTGTTTGGCCGATTTTCGCAATTGTCGGTGAGGTGGGACATCAACAACTCCACTTTTGTTCCCAACTAAAGGACAGGTGCCAACATCAGTGTCTGAAGTAAAGCACTATGTGGGGCAGGGTACAAACCTGCAGAAACTTTGGAATCACAGTAACCCCAACGCAGGGGTACACCATCCCAGATTATACACGCTCTTCTTCGAGCCCAGACACCAAGCAACAACTTTATGACCTAATCCAGGTTGTGCTGAATATGGCACAACACGTGAAAAGGGTGCCAATATCAGCAATTTGCGCAATGCCTTTATTACTCTTTAATTGCTTTATTCAAGGATTTCAAGCAATTCCAAGACTGAAAATTCAAGACCATGTCTCTTGATTCAAGACTATGTTTCTTGATCCAAGACAAAGGTCTGCAAATTATACTTTATTTTTATCTTGAGACTTGCTTGATTCTATAGTAAAGAGGCTAGATTTATTTTCTCAAGCATTTATAAGCACTTTTAAGATGTCAACTTATTTTTAAAGTTATTTTCAAGACCAAAATAAAGTCTATCCATATTGTTCAAGTCACTTTCAAGATTTTGTAGTTCAGGCACAAATTATTGTCACAATTATATTAAGAGATACCAAGAATCCATACAGTTGAACAAGAAATAACAGGGCATGAGAAATTGACGCATGTTGAAGCGCAGTAGCAAAGGAACAAGTGAAAAGTATTGGTGCTTGTTGAAGCAGCTTCACGGGATCTGGAGATTGAGGGTGACAGGGCGGGGACGCGTGACCTCGAGCAGCATGGGTGATGGGCGGTGACAAGTGTGATGTGACACGCGATGGAAAAGCGAACACGGTCTGCCGCAGGCAGAAGCTAGCATTAATATCAGTAAACAAAATTCTATAGAACTGACATACATACTTATTATTTAGAATCAGTAATGGCACCCTCGACAATCTTGCAACGTGACTGAGATGATGGTCCAATACTGCATGTGAAACGCTCAACCCTTTTTTTTGAGCTACCTGGCACGAAAACCTGTGTTGCCGCATCAACAAGGGGTTGCATGACTGCCATGCTATCAAGCCCCTTGTTGTGAGCACCGATAATTCAACCATTCGTGACAAGGCCCCATTGGTCAGCATTAAACTCCTTTATTTTGCCGAAATGATCATCTTCCCGCTTTGACTTGCTTTTGTTCACTTTGTTGTACGGTGTGATGGCTGGCTGATCAGCATACTCAGCCGGAATATCGAGGTTAGCCCAGAAATCAATGGCACGTTCAACCTGATATACCAATGAGCACCGAAATTAAAAAGCGAGGTAAAACTCATACAGCCGCAGTCGCGAGTTCAAGAGCACCAATATAAGGTTTTCCCTTTATTGTTGGCCAGGTCTCATCGCGCGTCTTCATCCACCTGAAGAAAAATCCAAATGTCTTTAAGATTAGGGGACTGTAAAAGGGTTGTTCAAGGTACTATGCATACAACGAAGTTAGTTAGCAGCTGTAACAGTGGCAAGCACGCACCAATTTGCCGCTATCATGCTTGGCAGACCCATACATCCAGCTATTCTTTTTGAAAAGCTCGATGGCCATGTTGCGTCTCGCACTGTTGGTATTGGCCCTCTTGTCCCAGAAATGTTCATTAAGGGCCTTGATGGCCTTTCTACCGATTAGGTTTCGTAACTCCTTCCATCGTTGATCACCCTATGGTCCAATTAGTGTGTACTTCATGAGAATGACAATACGAACCAGGATGAAGACAACATCATGCTGTCCAGATATTTTATACGGGGGGCCACGAGTTGACTGATAGACATGATCCCAGCAACTCTGCATGACATCGATTGACGCCTCGTCCTTGATTTCCCACGGAGAGTGCATTGTTCCGATATATGCTGCAAAAGTTGTGATAAAGACCTTGCGAAATTTGTTGCGGAATTGACAAGGGAGATGTTCCATTTTGTATTCAGAAACCTTAGGGCGTATCACTGGTGACACAGCCGTCGCAATGGCCTGCATTCATAGAGGACCATTAGCATGGTGTCAATGGGAAACATAGCAACAACACACCTGTCCTCGCTCTTCCTTATCATCTTCGTCCTCGACGCTGCCGGAGCGACAGCTAGTCTGAACATCGATAGGCTCTCTGTCATGAACCATTCCTGGCGTAGGCTTCTTACGCGATCGTTTTGAGGGAAGAGCTGGCACTTCGGAAGTGACACCAACCCCAGAGTCGAGGATTTGTCTCTTTGAAGGTTTGCTGGTAGCACTACGGGATGCCCTTGCAGTAGCATCGTCATCAGAATCCTCCATAGTACGTCGCCGGCGATGGGGGGCTAGGGTAGCTTTGTGTTCCTTAAGCCACGCATCTGATACTCCAGCCATCGCCTTAGCATATCGGAGATCCCTGTATTCATGGCAGAGGTTGAGGAGAAAGAGAGCGCCTTCGGTGAGCATGGTTGTCATTGTGGGAAAATCAACTTACGGATTGTTGACGTTGACGGTTCGAATATGTTCAATCTGGTTATGTTATCAGCCAAACAGTCATCCACCTCGTTGTTTGCCTCACCTCCAGCTTGTTCTGCTGACGCCTTTGTGAGATCTCAGCTCTCAGGTTTCCCCGCACTTTGAGCAACTTTGACAATCTTGCTTTTTTCTTCTGTTGCAGCGGGCTCACTTCTGGATTCGAATCATCCATGTCAGTACCAAGGGTATCGTCCTCCTCTATGGTGCCCAAGTCCGTGGCATCGTCTTCGTCTTCGTTTTCATCTTCACCTTCACCTTCACCTTCACCTTCACCTTCACCTTCATCTTCATCTTCATCTTCATCTTCATCTTCATCTTCATCTTCATCTTTATCTTCATCTTCACCATCATCTTCGTCTTTGTTACCTTGGCTCGTTTTCCAGTCAGGGTCATCTGCACTGGCGAGTTCGGAAATACCATCATCAAATTGCCTCTTGGGTGCACCTTGTCTCGGCCATGGCGTTGGTTCTCTCCCTCCAGAGCTAGAACATGCGTCTTCGTTTTCGTTCTGCCTCTGCTCACTCGATGGGGAGACACCTTGTGATACTCTCTTGCAGTGCCGCAGATCTACAAGAGAAACGTTGCCCCGTCTGAAGCCTCAGATAACTATTTGGCATACGACATACCAAAAAGATTGTCGTCATCGAGCTCTTCGCCGTCTGCCCCCACATCTTTCTCAGTGTTACCGGACAGTGAGTCGTTGGACGAAAGGGCCTTGACTGTTTTACAAAGCGCATTTGCCGGACAGACGCAGCTATTCTGTTCTCTGTTTGATTCTGCTCTCGCTATGTGCAATTGTGTTGACTCATGGACTGATATAGTAACTCGTTGACCATACGCTCTAGATCCAGACCTGTTGGATCTTCAGTAATGAGTTCCAATTAGAACTGTGTGATGAACAGTCTGTCCATCACCCAGTTCTTGTCCACATTCATCTTTGTCTGCTACTATACAATGTCATTCTCGCTCGCCTTGCTGTCCGCTACTTTACGCATCATCTGCTTTACGATACAGTGTGCCTCAAGATGTCTGCTTTGTGTTTCCATTACTATACGCGTCTGAGAGATCTGTCTATCTACATCTTGATTCCGAACAGTGACTCAATATGTTACAAAATGACTTCGTTGACCCAGTTGTTACCGCACGAAACAAGAACTTCTGATTTGCAGAACCCTGTTACAAGTTTAGCAACGACAAAGGAAACCACCTCTGATTCGCAAAGAGTTTCCTTAAAAGTCCACAAAGTCATTTAACTTCGCATTTCATTACTATACACGCTCAAGAATGCTTTCCAAGACATCACCACTTCCTATAGGAGGAATGGTGAGCTCTATGGTGGAGATATGTCCAAAAACGCGAAAGGGAGTGAGTAGAGGTGTCCATAATATCGCGCTTTTGGCCCTGTTTGGCTTTGCTTGATAGATTTCGTTCATTTCAAGTATAAATAGCCCTGTAATCGCTACCGGAGAAGCCCCAGACTTCTCTTGAATCTTATTCTGTGCTTCTTAACATCTTCTTGTCCACTCAACATTCTCAAAACACTTCTATACCCTTTTAACAAACCATAATTTTTCCCCCGCTTAGTAATAAGCAGTGTTTAACAAGGAACTGAGAACACGCTTGTCATGTCTTCTAGAAGGCTTCTCAAAGCAGTAATTGAAGTCTATAGAATTGAGTGCCCATGTTACAGTCAACCCAAGTCACTCAACGATCAAACCAGTCTTGTACAATCGAACAACGGAACCGGCTACTGCCTGAATGCCTTACAGAGCGTATCACTCAGTGTTCTTTCTCTTTTTCACAATCCATGGCCTTGGCTTTGGGGCCACCTCGGGTATGTCATCGCCTCTCTCTATACCTTTATTGTCAACTGACTGGAATGTTAATGGTCATATAAATCTAACAAGTTTGAGAATGTACCTCTTTTGGCATTCAGGTCCATGACCGCATAGGAGCGTTTCAATGATGTTCCTTGAGTTGGTGAGTCAGAAACGTTAGTAAAACTCAAGAAGGGGGGTATTAATTCTTACTATTAGCATCGTCTGCTTGCTCAGAGGGCCCCGCAGTCTGTCTTGAAGCCTTCTGAGTGGGGTTCTCCTCGTCAAGCTCCGAACCGACTTCTGTTTCGACGCCCTCTGTTTCGACATCTAGTTGCCACGTTGGCCAAAAAAATTACGTTTGGCGTTAAGTAATCGATCAAACATACCGGTGCGGCGGCGAGGGAAGGCATTTTCTGCTTTCTCTCTCTTTAGCTAGAGTATCTTCAAGTTCTGAAGCACGGTTAATGTCATGAATGGTCTTCTTCAATTTGGCTTTCGTAGCTTGCTCTTTTGACTTGCGCTCTTCAGCGGCCTTCTTCTTAGTGGCGGCAATCTCTTCTGGAGTGCAGCGACCCTGTGCCCAAAACAAGGCTCGAGTGTCCCCTTGACCGTTGTGGCCCTCTTAGACTTTTGTACGCCAGCTGTTTGAGGTGACATGGCTTGTGTGAGCAGTGAAGTGAGAGTGTGAATGCAACGTGTTGCCGTTCCGTTATACGTACAAAGTTCTAATTACCGCACATGCATTTCCCTTTTTGGTCAGTTTAGCGGTCTTGTCAAACTTGTCAAGTCTTGAAGGACTCTCTACCATCACTTACGGTATTACCATCGACAACCATGAACCGCTCAACTCAACTAGCTTGAGGGCATGAGTGTACAGTTGAAGGCTGCTCTCGGATACTGAAGACTACTGGTTCACTTGCGAGACACCTACGGTTGTCACACCTGGGATTACAGTATTACAACGGTATGTTTGATCCTTGTACAGTACAGTGTTATCCTTCATTTGACCGACATTTCAAACCTCTAGCTCGAAACCGAACTCCAGTACATCAGGCCATTGTCTCCCCTGCACACACTCCCGTCGCTTTCTCCAGCCCTCCCCATACTCCAGCGGTTTTCCCCAGTCCTGGGTTGCCACATACCCCAGCAGTTGATCGAATAGAATTCGAACCACTAACCTCGGAACTTGACGGCATTATTCCTGATCCTAATTCAGCTCCAAAGGCTGGTGTAAACGAGGCGAAGACCAAAATTCTTCACCAAGTTTTGAATGGCGAGCGTTTGTTTACTTCTACACGTCAATCAATATTAAACATTTTGTAGCTGTACCCTGTGATAAACGCGGGGTCTCTCTCCAGAAGGTGAATGGTCTTTTCCCTGGGCCTCCACCACCTGAACCGAAGGCTGTCGACGACTGGAGTCCCTTCGAAAGCCAGGATCACTTTGAAATGGCCGAGTTCCTTTTTTGCAGAGCTCGCATGTCTGGTGCCAACATAGACACACTAATGGAGATGATCGCGAAGTTTTGAGGCGGAAGAGTCATCTTCAAGGATTATAGCAACATTTATGGAACTATCGATTCTTCCAACCTAGGAGACATCTCGTGGCAGTGCACATCTCTCACATATATGGGTAAAACTCCAGACGATCAAGTTCCCGAATGGATGTCAGCGAAATATGAAATTTACTACCGCAATTCCTGTGATGTCATCAAGGACATGATTGCCAATACAACATTCAAACATGGGTTCGACTACGTACCCTATCAGGAATTTGACAAAGATGAAGACCAAATATATGAGAACTTGATGTCCGGGGATTGGGCCTACAACCAAGCGGTATGTTTTGCTTCATACCTCCATCAGTCTGCTGACCCCGTAGCTTCAACAGAACATCATCACGAAAGATAGGAACACACATGGTTCCATGTTTGTACCGATCATTCTCGGGAGCGACAAAACAGTCGTTTCAGTTGCAACAGGGCACAATGAGTATTGGCCATTGTACATGTCCATAGGGAATGTACACAATAGAGTCCGAAGGGCTCGTGGGTGTGGGAATGCTGTTGTCCTGATTGGCTTCCTCCCTATACCTAAAAGTAAGTACTATTCCCTGGTTTCAGTCAACTTTTTGCTTATATTTCTGAAAAGCGGACAAGAAACACGATGGAAGCAAAAAGTTTCAAGAATTCCAGCGACAGATGTTTCACTCTTCACTCTTCGAGATTCTTTCCTCTCTCAAACCATACCTGAAGTTCTCCAGTGTCCAGACAGCTACTTTCAACATGTCATATATGGCCTTGGCCCCTATATCGCTGACTACCCAGAGCAAGTCCTCCTCGCATGTGTAGTCCAAAACTGGTGCCCAAAGTATCGAAGTGTTTTCTTCTTTAATATGTATACCTGACGAGTGCGGAAAATCAAGGTGTACAGCCAATTGGTGAAGACTCAATGACGATCATCAACAGTTCCAAAGGACAAAGGAGTTTACTGAATCATATGTGAGAAACTTCCAACTTACGGATCTCTGGAAGGATTATGGAATTGTTGGGAATATTGTGGTTCGTGTCTTCATTTATATACAACACAACGCTATCTAACACGACGCTATCTGACTCCCTACCTGACTCTAGCCATTTACAAAGCACTTCTCTTGTGCCGACATATACGAACTCATCACCCCTGACTTACTCCACCAACTGATTAAAGGGACGTTCAAAGACCACCTGGTGGACTGGGTCGTCATGTATATCGAGAAAAAGCACAGAAAGCAGGAGGCGCAGGCGATTCTAGCCGATATTGACCATAGGTACGTCGAAAGCATTTCCAGACTTTTTCAAGTACTAATCAGCCTGCGTCCGCTGTTACCGGACAGTGAGTCATTGGATGAAAGAGCCTTGACCATTTACCAAAGTGCGTTTGCGAGACAGATGTGGCTATTCTGTTCTCTCTTTGATTCTACTCTCGCTCTGTGCAATTGTGTTGACTCATGGACTAATACGGTGACTCGTCGACCATACACTTTAGACCCAGACCTATTGGGACTTTTAGTGACGCGTCCCGATTAGAACTGTGTGATGAACAGTCTGTCCATCATCCAGTTCTTGTCCTACTATATTTGCTCGCCTTCTTGTCCGTTACTATACAGATCGTCTCCATTCGTCTCGCTACGTTACAATGCCGTCTTTCTCCCATTTCGTACAACTGTTTCACAATGCTGCATGCCTCAAGAAGCCCAAGTTACTGCCTGCTACTTTACAAGACCGTTGCCTCATTGATCCGTTACTATACATGTCTGGGAGTTTCATTACGACTCGTACCAATGCTATTCCTTACTAAAGATAGCGATTCCAAGTTCGGATTCAAACCATCTCTAATGGGTCTAGTTTGGTTACTATACGCTTCTAAAACTGTTCTGCATGACATCCCACTCCCTACGATAGGAAGTATGGGCTTTATGGTGCAGACCTGTCCAAAACGCGAAAGGGAGTGAGTAGAGGTGTCCACAATATCGCGTTTTTGGCCCTATATGGCTTTGCCTGATAGATTCCGTTCGTTTCGAGTATAAATAGACCTGTAATCACTACCGAAGAAGCCCTAAGCTTCTCTTGAATTATATTCTGTGCTTCTTAACATCTTCTCGTCCACTCAAAGTTCTCAAACCCCTTGAATACCTTTCAAACAAATCACAACCTTTCCCATGCTTAGTAATAAGCGATACTTAACAAGAAACTAAGAACGCACTTGTTGCGTCTTCCAGAAGGCTTCTCAAAGCAGTAATCGAAGTCTATAGAATTGAGTGCCCGTGTTACGGTCAAAACCAAGTCACTCAACGAACAACCAGTCTTGTACAATCAAACACAAACCGGCTAATGCCTGAACGCCTCACAGAGCGTATCACAAAGGGCATATTTTTGGGCCGATCTTGGCTTATATGTATGTCATTGAATTCCAGAAACGTGGCCTTCCGCATGTTCACCTTTTGGTCATACTCAAGGACAACAGTCAATTACGCTCTCCAGCCGATACATCAGCAAAACCAGAACTCATTTTATAGCAAACCATAGCAAACCCCAAATTCCATAGCAAACCATAGCAAACCATAGCAAACCTGAAATTCCATAGCAAACCATAGCATCTTATAGCAGACCATAGCAAACCAGAAATCCTATAGCAAACCATAGCACCTTATAGCAGACCATAGCAAACCAGAAATCCTATAGCAAACCATAGCACCTTATAGCAGACCATAGCAAACCAAGAATTTCATAGTGTGGTTAGTGCTATAGTTATCATAGCATTCATAGTACTGTAATCTGCAAAGGGTTTTGTACTTTTGTCGGTAAACTCACAGAGGCACTCAGTTATAACAATTAAACATGTATTATATTCTTAACTGGGTTCTACAAGACTACAACCTAGTCTACAAGTCTACAACATGAGTGGCGCGCATCTGGTTGACTCAGAGATGACGGATTGAAGGGAAAGCCTTGAACCAGGCTCAACCTTGTACTTCTTCCGTGGATCGGGCATAGAATACTGTGGCTGGCATTGATGCTCGTTAATTTCCTGTCTTGTTCCTGAGCGGTTAATAGTGAGATTGTCGAGGTATAGGTTCGTTTCAATGACACCCGAAAGGACACGCGTTGAGCGGAACACCCGGTCCGGCGGTTGCCCGATGTGGCCATGTACACCTCACACTCTTGGCGTCGCTCACTATATATTGGGCCATGGGAGCAGTTCCGTCACTTCCGTGTTAAAAATCCTTTTAAATAATCACACATTTTTTTATATTCAAGTTTGTATATTCAGAGTATTGTATAGATTATACATATAGTGCTAAAACAACGAATTGGTCCGTCTACCTTCAGAATCCAGTCGCAACAACGCGCTGCAATGTCGTGGACCACGAAGAGCCCTGGCCCCGGCGTGGTGGTGATGGTGGTGATGGTGGTTCATGTCATGTGCTTGCCGGTGAGAAAAAAGCTGGCCCAGCCTGTGGGAGTGCACGGGGCGTCATCTCCCTGTGTGTGTGTGTGCGTGCGCCGTGTGATGGAGGGCTCGGAACATACGAGGGCGATGCAGCACTGCCTGTGTGTGTGCACACTGTGTCATCTTGCATGAGTTGTTGCACGAGTGATTCCGATTGCCACTAAGTTAGCATGCCTCCGAGGACACAGCCCTGCACCTTGTCCCCGGAGGCATCGGCATTGTTCTGCTCTTGTGTGCGTGCAGCGTCGTCAGCTTGTGTTGTATTGACATTGTAGCTATAGAAACAAATGAGTTTACAATCAATTTACTAGAAACAAATAAACTCACTTGAACACGCAGTCTGGAACGCCCTTAGCTACGACAGTCTCCACATACTGTCTAGTAGCGGCACTGGTGAACAATCGCATTGGCTTTTTTACCGAATTGCTTCGACCAGTCACCGGTAAGATATGGCCACGTGTCATCCGAACCACCAAAGCCAGAACCCGCAACGAGGGCAATGTTGTCATGACGGCGAACACTCGAGTAGGTTGCGAGAATGGGCTGATGGAAATCTTCAAATGAGTGGTGACCTCTGGCACGCCCACCAGTCCACTGCAGGATAATATCGAAGTCCGGATTTGCTTCCGCGATGTTGACCACTTGGCAGATCCCGTCCACTGAACTGGGCTTGAATGCTACATGACGGATCCCAACAGACTTGAGACTGATTATCTCGGCTGCCTTCTCGGTGGTTGGAATGCCAGCTGCTACACAGAATCCTTCGATTGGGAGCCCCTCACGATGCATATCCTGCCATATTGGAAGGAAAACTAGCGCGGATTGATGTAGAGCGAGTTGAGGGTCAAACCGATGCCCGGAGAAATCTTCCGTTGGATTTCCGCAACCTTGGCACGAAGGGCTGCCGGGGAGTAATGTCCACCGCCAGCAAGTTCAACGTGGTAACCCGCATCTAAAACAGCGGAGACAAAACCCGCCTTCACAGTAGTGGACTTCATGCCAGCAACCATAATGGGGGGCTTGCTCAAGAGACGGGAGAACGGTGTGTCGATGTGGATCTTACCATCACTAACCCAAAGAAGTTAGAAAACAAAAATATAGGCGATTAAAGAGTGCTACCTTGTCTTCACAAGTGAGGGTGCCCATTTCTTGATCCAAGACGGCTCTTTCGTTACGCCACGTACCGAGTAGAACTCGGCGTCTCCCTTGCCCTTCTCTCCAATAACAATAACTCGGACACCATGTCCATCAAGGTTGCGTGCGGTAAGTGGGCCAATGCCGCTAATACCACCGGCACCAAAGTCGACAGCATGTATTGTACCTTCGGGTAAGTCTGTAGCTTTTGGCCAGTGCAGAGCTTTGGTGAAAATCTGGTCACTGACGGAACGTGTCAACGAGCCGGTGTGTGCTCGAAGGTCAGAACCTGAATGGGAGTATGATTAAGTCAAGGAATATGAGAGCAAACTACTCTCCCACCATTCTCAGTGTGGTACACCGGAATCTTAAGCACTTCCGCGGTCCAAAGCTCCTCACCATCGAGGTCCTGATGGATCACCTTGTCCGCAGCATCCCGGAGATAATGGCAATCGAGGCCAGTGAGTGTCGTAGGTGAAGCCAGAGGCTGCGGTGTCGGTGAAGTCGGGGCTCTTGGGGTGCTTAAGAACTTGCTCAAAAGGACCTGCTGGTACCACAAATAAAGCTGTCGCAGATGGCATACCCCGCAGAAACCATACGCGGCGGACCTGGTCTCGAGGGGAGAACGAGTGGGAGTGGCATTGTGTTGCTGATGGAGCCGATCGAACGAGGTTGAGACTGCTCTGAACCGTGGTAATGGCTTAAGCGTCTGGGGCTCGACCTTGGTGACAAGGGATATGCCAGTTGATGCCGGATCGATAGGAACATCCGACGCAGTGTCCAGGGAGGGAGAGGGAAATCAAGCAAGAGAGGGAGCGAGGAGATGAGGAAAATCGACGCGGCACTACTGAAACAACTTGACAGAATTTTCGGTGAGGAACAAATAGACGTACACATAAAAGAAAATAATTGAACGAGTACTTCGCTCGCGCTTTTCAACATCGTTCCTTTCGTCCTTATAGACATCAAGAATCCCCTCCCATCTGATCTCAAGGTGAGTAAGTAGGCGTTACCTGCCTCTTTGCAGAGGCATGCGATACTAAGCTTTCATACTCGGGCTCCTATAGAACCATACGATTCTTACAAACATCGTCGCACAACTCCCTGGATCACTTCTCGCAGCCATCCACGTTGCCCTATCGAAGGACCGTCCGGCGCATGCCCAACTTCTTGCCACTTATCGAGTAGGGTGGGCCACACACCAAGGATGTTATCCTCGTCGACGTGTGGAACACCTGCCATCCGCTTACTGGCTGCGGTATGACCGTCGCCCTCTTGGATGTCGTGCTCCTCGCGCTGATGATCGCCACTGAGCTCGACCTCACAGACTGGCTCGCACTCACGGAGGTTCTTACCAGTGGCATTGGGTACGCAAGCCACTTGCGGTGACCGCCAACATTTTGAGTGTCGTGCTGTACGACCTCTTTAGTGCAGAGGGTGAGTACAGCATGTCCCACCTCACAGCAGCCACATCCATTCACATTCCACACGACTCTGACTCTTGTATATGTATATTACTTGCAGGATGTACAGACAGACCCCGCCAATCTACAGACTGGGCTCTCGCGTCCCATGAAGTGTCGTAACTGCCTCGTATCCAAGTTCAGACGCTCAATCTCCAGGGTGTTCCCCATCTCAAGGCACTGACAAAGGTTGCTGAGGTGCAAGTCGAGAACATTGCCTGTTTGGCGCCAGTGCAGAAAACAGGTGAGGCAATCGGGGATTCCGACGGAACGATATAGCGTTTGCGTAAGTTGTCCTCTAAGAATTGGTCCAGTTCCTCTTTGCTCATTGACCGGCATAGGAGACCTTCGATCAGATTGTTTCGGGAATATCTGGTTTAAGGTCGGTGGCATGATCGTACGGTTTGTGTTCAGGTAAGCGTTCCAATTCCGTTTCCGAGAAGACTTTGGTATATTGGGGGTATTCTGCTGGGACGACTTCTTCAAATGTACGTTTCGGTTTCTGTTGGTTTGGGCGTCCTGCTAATTCAGTCGAACATGTAACCGCAGCTGCGTACCAAAGAGTTCCCGAGGGGTCTTCGTCGTTGCCTTCGATTCACTGCCACCCTTTCGGCCTCAACTGTCTTCTCCGTACTCCTACTGCCCCTACTCCTACTGCGATGGGTCTTCCCGCGTATACTCGGCAACAAGTAGGGCCATCTACTTTAACAACCTCCCCGTTTGTCTCCAACATTCCAGGCATCTGGGCGATCCAAGTCGGCAAGCCTTCAGCCGGACAAACCGATAATACGTTCGTAGTAGATCACGACACTGCGAATTCCGTCCATCATTGGGCCTCACGCAGACAAGGGTTCAAGTAGGCATTTCACCTTTTCTCTACTCATCGTTATAAAAGTAAATGCCCTCTTCCTCAGTCCCGATGCCCGACATGTCGCGGTTCACCTCGTCGCCTCACCAACCATGGCAGTCTCTGCAGTACAGCATAACCTATCCCAAAGCCCGGAGGCATAACACCCCAAGCCTTTGCGCTTGCTCTGCCTGATTTACCGCCACAATGGCCGGAGGACGGGAGTCTCATGTTGCAGCTGAACGCCACCCCCCTCAATGCCCATCTTCACCATGCCTTCCGCCCAATCAATCATGGGATTCACACTTTGCCACCACTGGAGACCCAACACCACACTCTCTGGTCCCAAATCCATCACCAAAAAGTCATGCCACTCCCCCAGGGATAGTCGAAGATGAGCAGATCGGGAGACCTGTCCGGCTTGGTTCTTTGACCCGTCGATGTTATAGAGGGGGATTTTGTGGTTGAGTGGGTGAGTACGAATCCTATGCTCCTTTACGAACCTCTCACTGATGAATAGTGTGGTGGCGCTACAGTCCAGCGTAGTCGCTACCGATATGTGACGATTCTGGCCCTTGAGGGTGACCTGGATCTTGAAATACGAACCCGACGACTTCAGTTCAGGAATCACACAAGCGTCAATACTGTTACATAGACTCGAACTTGCACTGGCACTAGCAAAACACATCTCCTCAGGTGACAACATGGTAGTAGAAGTTTCAATTCTCACTCCCTCGCTCGCTGATGCAGTGCCCACCCATCCGCCCATTCAAAGGTCGACAGACATATCTGTCTCCTCAAACAATCCATCCGTGAACAGGAGATGTCCACCTTTGGCCTTCGACAAGGCACTCACCCCTCCCTCCTTCCCAACCTCGCCGCACCCTTGCACTGGGCCTGCGTCGCGTGCGTGCCTCGTGCACAGTCCTGATACTAAGCCTCAGCAAGGATGAGGATCTCGTGTGCTGATTGACATTGGCCCTCGAGCTCTCGAGTTTGCGTACCGCAGTTGCTCGATTCCAGGTATCTACCCAACTACACCACATCGTATAGACTACCCACCCACATTTCTAGCGAGGCTCATTCTTCCACTCTCAAACTACAGCGGCACTTCCTGGAAGCCTCCATGGCCATCGAGCGTGCTCAAGCCTTGAACGCGAGAACGCAGCGACGCGCGTAGAACTCGCCGCTCTTCGTGCGCACCCAGATTCTACGCCTCACCCCACCGAGCTGCAGCTCCCTGAGCTTACCCTTGCTTTGCACCGCGCGAGCGACAAACTCACTCTTGCAGAGGATGCCCTTCACGAACGTACTGCTCAGTTTGTGGATATGCAAGGTGCTGCTTCTCACGCGCACTATGCCACAGAGAAAGCATTCGGTGTTGCTCCGGGTGCACGTGCGCGTGAAGAAGAAGCGTTAGTGCGCGAGCGTGGCCTGATGCTGCAGCTGCGAGTGACTGAGGAGGAAGGCCGGATGATGGATCGTGCAGTTAGGAAGTATGCTGATTTGGTGCGTGCTCTCGAGCGCTGTCAGAGCTTGCCATCTTCACCGCCGCCATCGATACCACCTCCAAAACAAGCACATTCTCTTCGGGAACCTTGGCCCAGGTCCAGGAATGCAGTATCGGTTTGGTTCTTTCAGTTTGCACCCAATAATCCGACAGTCATTCACCGAAGAAGAGTGTACAGCAGACGCTACTGGCCCTACTGTGCTCCCACCTAAGGTTGCTTGATATTCCAGTCAAAAGATACTGTCCCCATACTTATACCTCTTTTTTCTTCAGGTTTGCAAACTCGAGGGGCCACGGGCCACGCTGATCAATTTCATACTATAATTCATAGAAAGTAGCTTACGTGGTTTGGGCTGTATTTGGTTTGATAATAGATTTAAATTTTCTTTTTCTATATGTATACCAAATGTGGAAAGCCATATAAGGACCAAAAAGCCAAAAAATTGCTGTAAACAATAATTATGTAGATTTACATAGCACTATATAGCTGTCATAGCTGTTAGCAACCATAGCTAGGTTTTTATATATGTAGAGCTATATAGCACATACTGTCAACTATATAGAGCTATATAGTTGACAGTATGTGCTATATAGCTCTATATAGTTGACAGTGTGTGCTATATAGTTCTACATAGTTGACAGTATATACTATATAGCTCTACATACATAAGGACCTAGCTATGGTTGCTATGACTGCTATAACAACTATATAGAGCCGTATAGTTGATTCTTGTTTTGCTGATGTATTGACTCATGTATTTCAGCACAATGGCCCAATCCGGTGATGCAGCCCCTACTTTTCGAAACTGTCAAGGCCACAATGGTCCATGGACCGTGCAGGAACTTAAATCCATCTGCACCATGCATGCAAAATGGTCGTTGTTCGAAGGGATACCCTAAGGCTTTCCAAGAAAGCACATCCACAGCTGTCGATGGGTACCCTATGTACATGCGTCCAGACGATGGCCGATCTTTCCCAGTCAATGTGTCTGGCGTTGGCACTGTCCAAATCGATAATCGGTGGATTGTTCCATACAATCCATATATCTTGGCCAAGTTTCACTGCCACACAAACGTCAAATCTGTAGCAATGTTTCGCACGATCAAGTATTGCTTCAAATATATTCATAAAGGTCCTGACAGGGCAACCATCGAATACAAACACGATAAAATAAAGCAGTATATTGACGGGTGTTACATTGGTGCACCAGAAGCGATTTGGCGGATCTTTCACTTTGATGTGCACAAATAAGTACCTCCCGTCGAACGCCTTCAGGTCCGTGCTATCTATTTTATCTTAATATATCAAGTCCTCATATATTGTTAAAGGTTCACCTTCCAGGTCAATACATGGTTGTATTTGACCCAGATGAACCTGTCGAGTCTATTGTGTCAAGAGCCACCACCGAACGGACAACTCTTACCCAATTCTTCTACATAAATAGCTTGACGGACGACACTGGCAAAGAAGCACGCAGTTTGACATACCAAGACTTCCCTCAAAGCTTTGTTTGGCATAAGGATATGAAGATATGGACGAAGCAGCGAAAAGGGTTTTCCCTTGGAAGAATGTACTTCGTCCCTCCCACAGGTGGTGAATGATTCTACCTGAGGACTCTGTTGACTATTGTACGCGGGCCGAAATCATTTGTGGATTTACGAACGTTCGAACATGTAGAATATCCAACATTCCGAGATGTGTGTCATGCACGGGGTCTACTTGAAGACGATGGCAAATGGCGACTGTGCCTCAGAGAAGTGTCTCAAATCCGCACTGGCACATCATTACGCCACTTATTCGCAACCATGCTCCTTTTTTGCCAAATTTCGAATCCTGAAGACCTTTGGCAGGAGTTCTGTGAGGACATTTGCGATGATCTTGCTGTTCGCATTCCCAATCCTACGGTCAAGCGCATTCGTGATTTTGGGCTATTTCTTCTTAACGGTGTACTTGGCGAGTCCGGCTATTCTCTGGAGCATTTCCCAAACATGCCTGTGCCCCATGGTGACTGGTCACACTTAAATGGGAATCATTTAATCACCGAGCAGCTCAATTACAATTTCGATGCCGAGTTCCAGTCTTTCCAACAACATATGGACAACATTCAGACCGTGCCCGAACAACTGGAAGCTTATCAGAGGATTGTCAATGTCGTCACCCAAGGGACAGGTGGTGTTTTCTTTCTGAATGGCACCGGCAGGACTGGAAAGACATATGTTTACAGGACAATCTGTCATCGCCTCCGATCGACAGGCAAAATCGTCTTGTGTGTCGCCTCCAGCGGTATCGCAGCACTTCTTCTTCCCAGTGGGCGTACTGCACACTCTACTTTTCACATTCCCATTGATAACCTCAATGCCGAGTCACTGTGCAATATCTCAAAAGAAGACAGTCGTGTGGAGCTCTTGCGTGCTGTTGACCTTATCATATGGGACGAGGCTCCAATGCAAAGTCGTTTCACACATGAAGCACTCGATCGTACTCTCTGGGATATCTGCAACAATGAGGACTGTGCTTTTGGTGGAAAGATTGTCATGTTTGGAGGCAACTTCCAACAAACATTGCCTGTCTTACCCGGGTGTTCGCAAGAAGATGTGATCAACGCCTCCCTCCCCCGATCCTATCTCTGGAAGGACATCAAGGTTCTGACGCTTCGAACAAATATGCGGCTTGCTCAGTCAACACTTGACAAGCGCGACTTTGCAGACTGGCTACTTGACGTTGGGCACGGTAGAAACATTGATCAAAATGGAACAATTCCATTCAACGTTGACATGCGTGTGCATGACTCAAACTCGCTTATCAATGGGATCTACCCCAACATCGACAAAGTCATACCCCTCCATCATATTTCCTTGACCGTATTATCCTCGCTCCAAGAAATGCTGATGCCAATAATTTAAATGCTGCAATTCTTGACCGCTTTCCTGGGTCAAAATCAACTTTTTATAGCGCAGATTCTGTCAAGATAGAGCCAGGAGTCAATTCAGAGGCCGAATACATCCCTACCGAGTATTTAAGATCAATTGATGCATCGGGGCTTCCTCCTGGAGAACTTCAGCTCAAACGTGGTTGTCCCTTGATTTTACTCCGAAACCTAGCCCCTGTCCGAGGCCTTTGCAATGGTACTCGATTAATCTTACTAAATGAAACACGTCGTGTGCTCGAGATCAAGATTCTTGGTGGACAGCATAATGGTAAAATTGCATTTATCCCACACATTTCACTTATTCCTTCTACACAGCCTGGAATGACTTTTCGTTTACACCGCCGTCAGTTCCCTGTCTGCCTCGCTTTCACACTAACCATCAACAAGGCACAAGGGCAATCCGTTCGACATGTGGGTGTTGACCTGCGTGAACCAGTCTTCTCGCACGGACAACTTTATGTTGCACTGTCATGGGCAACCTCTCACAAACGTGTCATTGGTGTCAAGATCCTTCTTCCACCCACATCACAAAAAAGGTCCTACCATTGTAAGGAATTGTATTAAAAAAATACTTTATAAGCCCTAGTCAACCATTATAAGGCCATATAATTGAGAATGAAATTATTAAATTTTAATAAAAGTGTCAAAAGTATTGCAAGAGAT
>QLOU01001447.1:0-30270 GCA_003313715.1 Russula abietina
ATCGACATTTCCCATAATCGCCTGGATTCGCTTGCCGGTCTAGAGCGACTCGTGGCACTAGAACGCGTGAACGTTGGTCACAATCGCCTGGAGGAATCAGGAGAAGTCGGTCGTCTTGCGCTGTTACCCAACATTGCCGAGGTCTGCGTGGAAGGTAACCCATTCACGGAAATCGAGAGCGATTACCGTGTCAAATGCTTCGATTTCTTCTGGAAGGAGGGCAAGACTGTACTTCTGGACGGGTCTCAGGCAGGTTTCTATGAGAAACTGAACCTGACCTCACAGCCCCCAGAGCAGATGAGCTCCACTCGGTCGATTGGCAAGGCTCATTCACCGTCTACGGATCCTGTTGGAGTTGCAACAACAGCAGCGGATGCTGTGCCCCCAGCCGCATCGAATCGTGCAAGCCCTTCGAGCAGCCCCACCTTTTCTCCCTCCTCATCGCACCACCCATCCCCGTTCCTCGCTGCGACCAACACAAAGGCCCGAAAGAAGCGTGTGAAGCGCATTGTGGATCTGGATGCCGACTCAAGTGGGAGTGGGGGCACTGCCCGCCCGTCGGTTACAGGTTCGGAAGAGACCAGCGAGTATTCTGGTGGTCCCACAGTGCTGACACGGTCTCCACGCGCAGAGCCAACGTTGCTACCTTCGGCAACCGAGCCCACACCCACGTTGGCGACGGCACCCGTGAACACCGTGACGGCACCGAGATCAACGGTCCACCCACCACCACTGGATGTCGTGGGGATTGCAACCAAGCACAGGCGGTCGCAGACCGAATACACGCCCGCGTCAGCAACGGCAGAATCAGGGACGTCATCTCCCGTACTTTCTCACTCACCGTCAGAACGCACGATGAGTGTGAGAGTGTCATCACGCCGATCTGGGGCACGACGTGGGCGTGCTGCCGCGTCCGTGTTTGAGACGCCCATTACGAAGCCGGATGACGTACTGATGGAAGAAGGGATGGAGAGAGAGATCAAAGAGGCGGACGCATTCCGCGCACGGATTGAGGCGCTGAGGTCTGAGATGGGGGACGGATGGCTAAAGGTATTTACACAGAGCAACGCAAGGACAGCCGCGGAGCAGAGGGGGGTTTCTGGGTAGTAATTAGGACATTATATTTATTTAGCCTGTCATGAGTCGTGGTCTCCGGGGTCCCGTATTGATTTTGTTGGGCTGAGCTGAAACCCCGCCCTTTTCGCCCCGCCCCGCAACAACCGCCACTCTCATCTTTCCTCTTTCATCGTCGCTCATTACCATCCCTCTTATTTCAATCAATGGGTGCAAACCTCTCTAAAGCTCTCGGTATGTTTTCATTCTCCATTTGAGCGCATCACGTCGGTCTCAAGTTGGTGGTGCTTCCAGGCCGCCTCTTTGGCAATAAGGAAATGAGGTTGTTGATGTTGGGTTTGGATGCTGCAGGAAAGACAAGTAAGGATGTGTTGTTGAGTTGTTCCACATGGGTGATACTCATAGTAGCCCTACAGCAATCTTATACAAGCTCAAGCTCAACCAATCTGTCACAACGATTCCGACAGGTACGTTTGCAAGATAAGCTCGCCAACTCTCCCATTCTTCCCATTAAAACACTACCACAGTTGGCTTCAATGTGGAAACAGTCACGTATAAGAACGTCAAGTTTAATGTATGGGATGTAGGAGGGCAGGATAAAATCCGTCCTCTTTGGAGACATTACTACACCGGTACTCAAGGCCTGGTGTTCGTCGTAGATAGTCAAGACAGGGAGAGGATAGACGAGGCGAAGCAGGAGTTACACCGCATCCTCAGCGATCGGGAAATGAAGGACTGCTTATTACTTGTCTTTGCGAACAAGCAGGATTTACCAGGAGGTGGGTATCATTCTGTGCATCACTCCCGGACGATACACTTAATTTTTGGCATTCGTTTCACTCCGAAGCTATGTCTCCAGCCGAGGTTACCGAGAAGCTGGGCCTTCATCGGATGCGTGACCGTTCATGGTATGTCCACCCAAGGTGAGAATGGCAATGTGCTATACCATGTGTATCAATTGGAGTAATTTTTGTCCCATCAGTTGTGCTACCACAGGGGAAGGCTTGTTCGAAGGTCTGCAGTGGCTGTCACAGAACGTTAAAAAACGTCGGCGAAATGTTTTCCCTTTATCTGTTCCGAGCTGACTCGTCCATTTGTTTTCTAGAGCCTTGATGGTCCGCAGTCTTCCCCCGCTTTTCTTTCACTGCTATACCCTATAATGTTCTGCTGATCTTGGCTCGTTCGTGCACATGCATGACGATTCCGGCCCTCTACAACTCATACCTACGTACATGCCCATGCCTCTCGCGCTCCCAAAAACCTTCGCTACTCGCCTTGTAGATACTTCTTTGAACCACCATGTCTATTTCTCACTGGAATGCTAGCCATAGACATGTCGTATATAGAGAGATTATGTAAGAAGGAGGCCAACGTAACTAGTGTTGACAGCTGCGAAACCAGTCTGCAATTTGTCAAGGGAATTTTAATCTGTTTCGCTATCTTATTCCCCCCGACAACCATGATCCCATCAAGAGCGGCAGTGTTGAAATCTGTGACTTTCAGAAGTTTCACATCATATTCCGTGAACGGCTTCACAGGTGCTGTGGGGAATACCCCTCTCGTGAGACAGTGTTCTTTTCTTTCCCCTTCTGTGAGGAGTATCGTATCTGAGCCCTGTGGACCTAGATATACCTGAAAGGCCTTTCAGAGAAGACGGGCTCGAAAATTTATGGCAAAGCGGAATTCCAAAACCCTGGTGGGAGCGTGAAGGATCGAGCCGCACTTGGCATTATCGAGGCAGCGGAGGCTGATGGTCGGTGCGTGCGCCTTTTCGTTCCCCTCCCATACGATCTTTTCTACTCCGCACGCATGGCGTGCATGGCGTACTGTATGTACATCCACCACACTTTTCGCGGACGATCGATAGGAAAGACAAACAAACAAAAATTCCGAGAAAGCTGACTTTGATACGTTGTTATTACCTTTATTTTCTGGTTCGACGCGCGGGTGTGGGTTTGTTCCGTACAACAGGCTCAAGCTAGGCGGAACAGTCGTGGAAGGCACAGCGGGCAACACTGGCATTGGTTTGGCGCACGTCTGCCGTTCCAAAGGATACCCGTGCGTGATTTACATGCCCAACACGCAGAGTCAAGAGAAGATCGACCTTCTGCGAATGCTCGGTGCCGACGTACGACCTGTTCCCGCCGTGCCGTACGAAGACGCGCGGAACTACAACCACCAGGCACGCGACTATGCCCGCTCGTTGCCTGGGGCGGTCTGGACGGACCAGTTCGATAACACCGCCAACACGGACGCGCATTACAGGACTACGGGCCCGGAAATTTGGACGCAGACGTCTGGCGCTGTTGACGCGTTCATTGCTGCTACTGGTACTGGCGGCACGCTCGCGGGCGTTGGCAGGTATTTGAAGGAGAAGAGCGATGGGAAGTCGCAGGTGTGGTTGGCGGACCCGCCGGGTAGCGTCCTGCACAGCTATGTGACCAGCGGAGGACAACTAAAGGAGAGGACGGGAAGTTCTATCACAGAAGGTACGGTAAATCCTCGCCGTTATTTTATTCTTTCTTTGTTTTTCAAGAGTTTCTCACCCGGTGGGTGGTATTATGGTGTTCGTTCGTGGTGGGTGGCGCGCAGGAATCGGCCAGGGACGCATCACGGATAATCTCGGGACGTTTGTCTACAATCTCGATGGTGCACTTCATATCGCTGACGAGAAGTCGATCGCGATGGTGTATGACCTCTTTGACACTGAGGGGTTGTACCTTGGCGCAAGCTCCGCCCTTAATGTGGTTGCCGCATATGATCTAGCATTGCATTTAGGCCCAGGTACGTACCCCTTCGTAGTCAAGGTACAGTGGATTTACATTCACCAGGGAAAACCATCACAACGGTACTTTGCGACGGAGCGTACCGGTATCAAAGTAGACTGTTTTCCAAGAAGTGGTTACAGTCTAAGGGCTTGACGAACGCGATACCAGAACACCTGAAGAAATACGCTGTCTTGGATTAACCAACTGGGTACACAATCTGGGTACATGGCAATTTGTTACGGATGTGAAATACAACGTGCTGGGCATGTGTAATAAATTGGACGCATCTATTGCCAGATTGATATGATCGAGGCGTTGACTACTGTTCGCCTCTCACTAGGGATAAATTTATGGTATATAGAAGGATTCCGCTACTCGCTCTTCGTCCATCCACCCAGTTCGATTACGAACGCCACCGTGAGCTTAGAAAACTCGAGCATGTGTGTAAAGCTAAACTCCGGGGAGATGTCAATACGGCTACGGCGTGCTGTGAGTAAAATGGGCATTGGATTCAAGACAACGGCGTACTCTCTAGTGCTGTGGATATTCTTGTTCGAATTCTCAAACTTGCTCTCTGCCGGGTGTCCTGTTAGTTAATGTTCAAGAATGCTACGTTGTGTCCTACCAATCGTGAAGGAGCTGCGATAACCAGCCTTGGACCAGGATGCACTAAGATTGACAAAAAATCAAGGTATTGAAGCAAGCAGATACAAAAAAAAACAGCCTACTGATCGCTGCATGCGTAACCGCACTTGGTCTCTGCGTAGGGAATGTCAAGGTACGTGTCGACAAGCCGCTTGTTCAAAGCAGTGATTCTGGGTCAGGCAGTTGAAGCAGCCACCCTTTGGGAAATCGTGGCGACTACTTACTCAGGGTCCACGAAGTCAGTGATGATGCCAACTTCCTCCGTTGTACCCTCCTTTACCCAAGCAGTCATATCAAACTGTAATTTAAAGATTGATAGATTGACAAACCGAATACGTAGGATCTACTTACCTGGCTCATGGCAATCACATTGACACCCTTTGCTTCATAGTCCTTTGCAACTGCCTGCGAACCAAGCAAACCACCTTCCTTTGGGTATGTGTTAAATTTCAATACTTTTGTTGAACACATGGAAGAACCTACTTCGGCAGAGTACCAGTGAAACTCGATGTGCTCAACTGGTCTGAAGTCCGAAGTGATCAGTGCGCGATAAGCCTCGAGAATGGTAACCGTGCCAGAGCCATCGTCATCGGCGCCTTCAGACGGTGAGCATCAGTACTTCGTATGGGGAAACAACTATCCCTACCAGGTGCGGCCAAGAATGGCAACATATTGGTACTTTGACAGGGTGTTAGCTTCGCAAGACAATGGTTACACTTGAAACCCACGAATCCTGGTGCGCGCCCACAATGACCACCCCTTCATCCGTTGGTGCCGAACCGTTGATTCGAACAACCTACAAAGAATCTTCAGTCGATGTAGACAATCTTCGTGGAACACTGACGATTGTGTTCTGGCCCCATGAATGAGGAAATTCGGATATGGTGATCAGATCCCTCAAACCCTTCGCAGCAAATTTGCTAGTGATCTATGGCGACATATCATTCAGTCACAAGGGCAACGGTGCGCGCAACATCTCATGCTTACCTCCAAAATCTTCTGGCTCAACCATTTTTGGCTTTCTCGACCAGTCTGACGGAAATAATAACAAAACTGAGTGTCGACATAAAACCAAGATTGAAGATTGTCACAGTACCTGGCTACGATAATCTAATCCCCATATCTAGTGAGGGTTTTGCGGGTAAGGTAGGTAGAACTCACGACGAGTGTGGAAGCTTGTAAAAACTTCAAGATTCTCTTTAGGGCCTTTCGTCGATAGTTCCTTGATTACTCTCTTCACTGCTGTGGAAACGTTGGGCTTCTGAAACGCTGGGGAGAATGAGCGGTTTGTGCGAAGTCAATGCTGCATGTGAAACATACCGGGCCTTCGAAATCTCACTGGGGCAAGGGAGCCAAGATCTTCGGCTTCGGTACTACGAAATTGTGAGTCATTACGGAGAGTGTCATCAACAGACGCATATTCGCACATATCGATGAAGTTCAGCCCTGCGGCTTTGGCATGGATCTGCTTTCATTAGCACCACCTCAATAACACTAGGGTATGGTTGACCTTCTCCAGCTCTGTCATCCAGACAGGCTCAGTGTCTGGTGCCAATTGTACAAGACGCATTTCTTGGAGGTCCCAATCGAAATCCTCGGGAGCCTCGACGGGTAAAGCATATTCCGGGACATTATGCACACGAAATGTTGCAGGAATAGAAGTGACTGCGGTTGCGAGAAGAAGAAGAGCGAGGAGGGACTTCATGGTTGTTGACAACAAGCACGTACATCGGTGATGTAGTCGCGTTTTCAAGTGGCACGTGAGAAACTGCACGTGAGAGACGCGTCGGGAGTTATGCGACTTCGCGGGTTGCTTGGCCACCCGCCACAATGTCAAAGACACTCAGTACACCTTGGATAGCTGACTTTCTAATAAACATTGCCGAGACATATGGCTGCAGCCTCTCCAATGTTCCCATTCACGTTAAGCCTGGGAAGAAGGTGCAGCTCCTTCAGGCGAGTCGCGAGCGGTGGCTCTGCTCTCAAGATTCTTCCGTTCTCATCGATTGCCACAGTGCCTCACCTTCCGCCAACTTGCAGCGGATGACTGCATCTGGGCCTATATCTCTGATATGCATCAGCGAATAGCTGTACGGTTCTCGCGACATGCACTCGATGAATACGACAAAATCAAGTTTGTACCACTTCCTTTTTCTTGTCACATGGATTAACATAAGTTAGCCCAGGAAATAGACTTACGCAGCAGCGTAACGCCGTCGTGACAATCGGATCATTCAAAACCATTTTTCAACGCATACCTACTGGAACTGGGAAAATGACCGAATTACAGAATCTCGCTCTCAACGTAGATTTTGTCAAACTTATCGGTGCCGCGGGCGAGCCCGAGTTCGGTTCTCCCCGAACTTTAGACAGTCACAGCGAACTTAGCGACTGGATAGAGGGACTTCGCGCTGGCGATGGTAGTGGGTGCGTTCCAGCTCTCCAACCTCGAAATTAGATATTGATGTTTTGCAGAAATGTCTTGAAGCTGAGGAAACAAAAAAGGCTGGCCCAAGAGCGCAGGGAGAGTCCTGTCACCGAAACTCCCTCAATTCATGAGCGACGTGATGATAGGCCAAGTAAGCGAGTCGACTTTAGGCATTACGCTGCGCATAAGGATGCTGAGCAAGAAGACTGGCGAGAGGTTTGTCTACCCCCTATGGCGTACTCCACTCATTGACCTGTCACTCCGTTTTAGTCCATTGCAAAGAAGCCATTGGGATTTTATAAACGCCCGACAGGAAACAGTGTTACTGGTCAGTCGCTCTAGGGGTGCATGGCAAGCACACGTCTGACCAACTTTCAGCCCCTAAGCCACCACCTACTGTCCCGGTCCCAAAAAATGGTAGCCTACCTTCTCCTACAAAGCGGATTTTCAAGCCAGGTATTGACACATGGTCAGTCATGGGTACTTATGCGGATGCAGGAAATGGAGCATTAGACCCGGATAACTCGCCGGACGACTCATACGACGGTAGTCCCTCTCTATCAAAGCGACAAACGACCCCATCTGAGTGGCCTACGAGTCCGGAGCGAAGCCATATTCTGGTCTCCCCAAGTCGCGAAGTTGCAGATCAACTATTGATTTCCCCACCATCAACTCCACCGCTATTCACTCAAGAGCTACCACAAGTGATAGTACAGTCAACCTCGGGGCTAGAGCCAGTAGGTGACCATAATCCTCAAGCGACCCCTGAAGCCGTTCAACAAGCTCGATTGGCCTCTTTGAAGTCCTCAATCCCCGTTCAGAAACGTACTCAAAGCGTACCGCTCCCTTCCAGTTCTGCGGTTTCCTCGGTCACTACTAATCCGCGACATAAGGCAACATCCCTTCCTATGGACGTTTTCGGATCCGCTGAGTCCCATATGCGTAAGGTCCCCCCACCATCGGCGAAGATTATCAAGGAGCCTTGCGGGGAGGTACTCGTTCCAGGTTCAGATTCGGGAGGTCCAGACACCCAGTCCACTCAAAACAATCCCACTCCAAGCCAACGACGAGCAGCGATCTCAGCCCGTCCGGAACGTGTCAACGATGCACACGACGAACAAAGTTCAGTTCTTAAACTTGGGCCCAGCCAGGGGCCAGACAAAGGGCAGTTGGATGAGCTGAGCCGTATGGCCCTTAACGGATCTTATGCGGACCACATCCGTGGTAACGGTGCTCAGAGGGACAACAGAAGAGACGCGGTGGAGCCGGGCCTCCCAAGTCCAGAGCCTGAACTATCGTACGAACAGTTACCGCCATCGAGTCTTCCGATTTACTCTCAGAGTCTCAATTGGGACCGTTCCATGGTCACAGTAGAGGAGACATCCGTGGTGGAAGAGACCCCATCTCATGTGACGACCCAACATCTACCCACGTTGACCAAGAGAGCCAGGCCTTTATCCCCGTCACCACCGCGAGGCAAGCGGCCAAGGCTTATGTCGCGCGAGCTTGTCAACCGCAATCGCGAAGTGCACAGTGCCGCGCCAAGAAAGGTCTTTGACCCGGAACTACTTACGATGGGAATTGGTGTGGATCTCACCGAATACGATGGCAATCCACCACCGTATCCATGCAAAGAGGGGATGTCCAGACTCTGTCACAAACAACTGGATAATCCTTTGCTTATCACGAATTTAAAACTCGCAGAGATATGGAAGAGTGTATGCAAGTATCGAGGGTGGTGTGGGACAAAATGATCTAGTGTTAATTTATCAGAAGTATCTTCATAGAAGTACACACGATCTTGTAGGACATATGTTTTATCTATTCTTTAAACTATTGTCAGGAGCCTTTATAGCTTGCCCCGGTGACGCCTGAAGCTTTCCGCGACGCCTATACCTGATTGAATATCTTTAAGACATGCCGCGTCGACTTCTCGTCCTTTGGAAGCTAGCCTTAAAACGTCCTTTTCCAGCGCCTTGGGAACGCACACGACACCGTTTTCGTCCGCAACCAGAAGGTCACCAGGGTTCACCGTGACTAGTCCGCCAAGCTGCTGCGGATCGACGTAAACATCAACGGGGACTTGTACCTCAGCAACGCGAGTAAATTGCGCTTGGCCCACAGTCGAGGTTCCGCGAGCAAACACCGAGAATCCTGCAGCGCGGTGCTCGGTGACGTCTCGTACACGACCAGACACCACAGCCCCGAGAACGCCGCGTGCTTGCGCACCGGCAGTCATAAGGCCTCCCCAGACGGCATTATGCGCACCTGCGCCCGATGTGGTCAGAGCGAGAACGGTAGCATATACAGTACCCCAAAACGACCAAATGAATGGATCAAAATCAGAAGACAGTGTGGAGCAGATTGGCGCAGGACGCAGGTAGTGTATGACGACGACCGGAGCGACAAGAAGGGACCAACCTGACGGTGCAGAGATAAAGGCGATGCTGCCCTCTGGAGCGAGATCGACAAAATGGCCTTGTTGTAACTTGGGCGCGTCGCGGTCAGTTGCGAATACCATGCGGACGGTATAGGCGGGCCCGCAGAGGCGCACTGGCATGCCGTCACGGTCGGGGCCGCCGCTGCCGCCGCTCTCGGAGCGAGAGTGTGGGGATACACAGTAGATATCAGGAATGTGACCACCGTGAGGGACACCGAGCTTAATGAGGGCGTCAGAAACCTCGCACGTCGAGAAATTGGATTGGGCGAGAGTGAGGTACATTGTACATTATTACTGTGAGAGGATTGGCAAGTCTGCATTTCCCCTTTTTCTTTCCAGCGCTGGCCGGCGTGGCAAAGCGGCGCCAGTGGCTTTTTTCTCTCCTCCTCTCCCGTTCGGAGACAACTACTGTAAAAACAACCTTACCCCCAACTATACGAATCGAACGCCCTGTCTAGTAATGGGCGATGCACGTCGCCATGGTCGGCGTGCCTTCAAGGCCTTAATGCGCTCCCACCAATTCAAGATACCAAAGTACGATTTGCCTTTGCGCTTCCGACCAGTGAGCCGTCCTTTCCTCGAGGCCTACCCATATCCTAATCACTTCATTTTTACGACAGTGGTTCGTCGTGTTGACGATCCTCATCATGCTCTCGCTTGCCTTCCTGGGCTTCACCAATTTCACCCACGCTATCCCACTTAACGACAAACTATTACACTTTTTCTGCCTCGGAGTCGCGACTGGAGTCTTTTACTTTATATTCGATGTGGAGGAGTGAGCCAGATCTACCATTGCCCCCCGTTATTAAAACTCATGACGACCCACGTTCTCCCAAGGGAATACCGACGGATATGGTTCTGGCGCCATTCCCCCTTAATGTTCACCGTCTTCGTTTGCTTATTCCTCGGCGGAATTGTGAGCGAATTTGTACAATCCCTGCTCCCCGTACGTCCTCTCTCCTTCGTCTTGATATTCAATTCCCACACACGTTCTTTTTTCCAGCACAAGACCTTCCAATTCGGTGACGTCGTCGTGCGTGCTCCGTTTCATGACCCTTTGCGTTGCTGATGACATCTGAGAAGGCAAATCTCCTCGGGTCTGGAATCGGGTTATACGTTGCCTATCACCTCGAGAGATACTATCGCCAGAGGCGGGAGGTATGTCCGCGCTGTCTCCCCTGAGAAAGAAGTGACTTCATTCCGTTACGGTATATCACAACAGATCATGAGGCTCTATCGCCCCCTTTCCGCATCCAACTCATCCCTCAATCTCCCCTCTGACGAGGAGGACGAATCTGGCACGCAACTTCTCCCACTGTACAACAAACCTGACACGCCACCATCCGCACTGTTCCAGCATAATAACAAAAAGGGTAAGGGCCGAGTGCGTTCGGGAAGCTTGGCACTCGCAGATGTTTGGGATGAGCGTGAAGAGTTGTTCGGCGTTGGCGAAGATGACGGAGACGAGGAGGAGGAGGGTAGTAGTGAGAATGAGGGCGAAGAACGCGCTGCTCCTACACCACCATTGCGCCAGGTGAGGCAAGATGCGCCACGAGAAGCGAAACCAGTAAAATCAGTGAGGTGGGCCGAGGGGAGTGCATGATGTAGTAAGTTAGATGGTGTAGTATTTCTACAGGGACATGTTCTTGCTTCAGTGCTATTTGATTTTTTATGTGCTTATTTCAATAGTAGAACCCAGAGATACTGTACACGTTGAACTTGGAACAGTGGGAAGAGTAGGACGCCAACAAAGCAGTACGTCCAGATCACAGAAACAGATACTGTATCATCCTCCTGATTTCCGTCGTCGCTTTGGCTTCCGACTCTCAGCCGTGCTCTCCGCGGATCCTCCCTTCCACCATTCTTTGAGATGTTCAACATCGGTCTTTCTCCGCTCACGCCTATCGGCCTCAACCTGGGCCGATCGGATGGCCTCTCGACTCAGACACCAATCCACGTGAGCATTGAGTTCGTCGTTGTCTGTGAACGGCCGTGTACAGAGCGGACACTCGCTGGCTGCAGCCGTGGTGACTGTCGACGTTGACGCTAGTGGCACATTGGCTAGATCTGACCGCCGCGCTTTTCGCACGGAGCTCCCTTCTTCATCGTCGTCATTGTCTTCGCGAATATGTTGAAGTCCTCCCTGCTTTTGAGGGCCTTCATCTTGCCACTGCGGAACACCCACTCGCGCGGAGCTTGTCGGCATTATGGGCCTTGCGGCGCGACTCGAACGGGATGGTGATGGAATTTCTGATGTCGATGGGCCAGTTGCAAACATTGGTGGTGGTCGATGGCCGCTGGTCGACGGGCGAGGCTCCGCTGTTGTTACTGTTGGGAGCTCGTCTTCGCTGCCATCCGGAGTGTTAAAGTTCAAGTCATCTTCTGAATCAGGCTCCATGTCAGGTTCTATGCACTCGACGTCCGAGTCTTGACCATCATCACTAGTACTATCGTATGCGCGACTTTTCTTAAATGGAGAATTTTTAGATGGAGAGTCGGGAAGTGGTTCGAGGAACTACGGGTGACAATGTCATTTCGTTAGTCCCGTACGTATGGGAACGGCGACAGAGGAAACACGCGTATACCTTTAGGATACCGCCGTCTTTTTTCTGAAGGTCTTTGAGCTTGGTGACGCGGAGGCCGATAAGACGAAGGCAAAGCGGCCATTCGGGTTGAAGGAGCTCTTTGCCAGCTCCATAAAGCTCGGCTTTTGTTTTGATCCAGCGATTAAACGATTTGGCTCGGGTGAACACTTCGTAAGTATTGAGCTTGTACTTCAACGTGACAGTTCGGCCCGCCCATCCTCCTCTTTCCATGTCATCTTCGAGCTCGGCCGCAATGTCCTCGAGCTTCTGTAAGATTTTTTCTTTCTCTGAAGTGGCCTTGAAGGTTCTAATCGAAAGTGTCAGAGAAGAGATATTATGCGTATTGGCGCCCGGAGACCTCTCTGATCCCATGCTTTTCCTTTCTTCCCGCGCCCACGGCTGGACGACGTTGGATGCAATGCCCAAGTGTACTCGGAGCATCGAGTGCAAGCCAAATTGTTTGTCCAGTAACGATAACACTCCACGGCACTTGTATATGTCACCGCATGTCTGAAAATGTATCAAACAGACATAATGAGCGAATCGCAAACCTGCGATAATGGGAGGCACAACAAACCTTCACCCCAATAGAGTCCAATAAGCGCTCATTAACCCGGCCAATCCCAGGGATCTTGCGTATGGGAAGGTCGCGCATAAAGTCTTTGATCGCCTCGGAATTGTGAGGTAGATGAAACTGCCCATTCGGTTTATTCTGAGGCGAAAGGCGAAGTTGTATCAGGAAACTGGCGAGAGAATAAAAGAAACATTCGTACTTTGTCGGAACAGATCTGAGTCAGAGCGTGTATGGTGAGAATGTGTGCGACTGACAGGCGGATGAAATGCATACTTTGGCTAGCATCTCAAATCGCAGCGATGGAAATCAGTAATCAGGTAAGAAAACGGTTGAAGGCACACCTTATTGGCGGCGATACCAGCGCTGACCGTCAGCTTCGTCTCGTCAAAAACCCGCTGACGCATCCGCCCGACACATTCGTCTGGATCCAAGCTGTGCTGTGTGCAATACGCCGTGATACTGGTATAAACACTCAGAAGAGGTTCCCCGGGTACTGGAGAATATAACTTGCTTCAAGTAGGCTTCATCGACGCTAGAGGCAAGCATGTTTAGGTCGTATTGCCTGAAAATAGCCATGATTTGTTTGGATACTTCAGTATAGCGTGACATGTTGAGCTTGACAAAAATGAGGTCGGGACACAGCTTTCGCGCGATGTAGCCTTCGCAAGATTAGCGCTTATTGCACAAAGTGTGGTTCGCATGGACCGTCTTACCGGGCATCCCTGATCGTACGCCGTACTTTCGAGCTTCATAGGACGCAGTAGATAATACGCCATACCCTACCTACGGTGAGAGGTGGTTGAAACGTCTGCGGTGTGGCGGAGAAGACAGGGACGTACACCAAATGGCTTTCCTGCTAAGTTAGGATCGTCCAGTAGCTCCACGTTGGCGTAGAATGCGTCCATGTCGACGTGGACAATGAGCTGCGTCAGGTCGCGCTCCCGTTCAATCGCCTCTAGCTGGAAGAAGTCATATTCAGGGTCACGGATATTAGATGACCGCAGTAGTGCAGGTACGGACGAGATGGTCGGCTTTTTGTTCTACTTTGCCTGTAGAGCGAGAGGTCACAGTTATCTTCGTCAGCCTCACGCGAATAAAATTGAACATCGTGTGCGTACCCATATCGACGCCTTTCATGGCCTGGTCGCGAAGCTTGAGGATGCGCTCTATGCGAGCGGTCACTTCCTTGTCTTTCCGCTTTTCATTCTGTATAATGGAAGTGGGAAGCGATAAGTGGTTGGCGCACTCCTAAGTAGCATGATGATGCACCTCATAGAATTTGGAACCCTTGGACGCCTCTGCAATAACGCGATTGATCTCCGTCTGTTCAGTTGAAAGCCTGGTTTGTGGTGAGGGCAGTTCGCATTGTGAGGTGATGCGCCGACCTACCCTGCTTTGGTCGTCGAAGGACCAGCGAGCCGTAGCACGAGACTTGGGGCCTCTTGAGATGCCTGTGCCTGTGTATCACGGTGTTCCATAAAACATAATATAGTCAAGACCAAGATCAAGACAATGACTGATACGGCAGAAATCCAAATTGCCAATTACCACCGAGTCAGATTTACAGTAAGCCGCACACCACTTATTTATTCCCATCATACGGAATGTGCCATGGATTACAATCATTGCATTGTCGGCCACCGCCTCTAGGGAAAAGGGCATCAACAATTGCTCAGCGTCTAGTCGAATACGAGGCAGCACCTGAAAAGCCCAGGTGAGAACCGCCTTGCCCTTCAAGTAACGTGTCTGACCACTGGCATCCCTGGGCATGAAACCATGTCGACAACCCGATGAAGGATATTTTACCGTTATCAACATTCACTTTGCCCTTGAACTTTCGACTATCTAACAGCGCCCAAACAACATTCCAAAGTCGTCCATTGGGCGGATTCCGAGTCGGTCCCAGATACTGTACACTCTTGTGTACACTACAGTTCTATGGAGTATATAAATAAACTCTCCGTTCATTCAAAACCTTGACCCGTCTCATCTCATCGTCGGCAACCTACAAGACAAAGATCGAAGATGTAACTTCTACCAAACTATAACTTTTCGGTGTTACAGTAAACACCACGGATACTGTACTGTACACAGCCAAATGTGTTGGTATCTCGATTGCTGTCTGTTTGCCAGTGCTATCTTTGACTCCTTCCTTTCAGACTCGGGCACCGAAAAATGAGGGTATCGGTATCACTGGGTAAGATTATTATAAGCGTGACGCTCCGATCCGGCGATCCCCTCTGATCCTTGTGGTTACATCTTCGCCAGATTCTGATGGGGGTAATCCAAGGAGGAGAATCTATGTTTCTGTGATACAGCGCTGGACAATTGGATCGGAAAGACACGGAGGTGTCTCGGAATATTCTGACGAGTATCTCAGCCGATCGATCCTTCTTTCGCCTTGCATAGTATGCATCAGCCACGTCAAACACAGACAAGTGGCATAGGTGAGCTGGCGACTGGCAATACTAGAAACTCGAGCATAGATGGTAAACCTCGACCGAGTCCCGTGGCGACAAATAGGAGATAACATCCCTAAGGAGTTAAGGAAGAACCTACTGCAAATATGCTCTAGCACGTTGATTCAAGGAATTGTATTTGGAAATGTCACCACATCTCTTGGAGCATCTGAGCTATGAACGCATCACCTTTCATACGCCATTGTCCATTCAATGCGTCCGCGGGCGCTTTTAATACCTTTCCCGCGGTGCCTTAAACAGTGATTTATATGGCTTGGGTCCCGGCTACGCCTCGGACTATAACCTGGACTTCTTCTCCAGCGTTTTGTCATTTCTATCTGAATAATGCCTGCCAGTGACTCCAACTTTGAGGAACGCACCAAAAGTGGGATCGACTTACCATTGGACCTTCGAGGGAACCGTGACTCAATATCCGATACTACCGAGAAGAAGCGCATCTGGCGGACCTTAGATATCCACCTTTTGCCATGTATCTCTTTGCTGTATCTTCTGTCGTTCCTGTAAGTGGCAAAACTATATAGTCCGCACTCACCGTTGACATGTGTCAAGTGATCGAATCAATATTGGTATGCGTTCACTGATGCGCCAAACGCTTTGCAATTCACTGTTTTCCGAACAGGCAACGCGAGAATAGCCGGGATGTCGACAGATCTTCATCTCTATGGTCTACGCTATAATATCGTGGCTTCACTTTTCTTCGTAAGGCTCTAGTCTCTAGTCCAGTGTAGAGTTTGTGTGAAGTGTGACCATCAGGTACCATACGGATTAGTGGAAATACCTTCGTAAGTTCGCATTCGCCTTTTGAAGGTCACTGTATGCTAAGATCTTGTGTGAAGGAATATCATTCTCAAATTAACTAGACCTTCTCTGTGGTGTTCGCCTCCTTTTCTCCACACAAGCGCGTCTTTCTCATTCCACATCTTTAGTTCCTACCATTATGGTAGCTTGGGGCACCGTCATGACACTGACAAGTTTGGTAAAGTCCTTCCAGGGCCTCCTCATGTGAGGGCCTTAGTTGTCCCATTGTCCTCGTTGCTGACCTTTGCAGCGCCCGAGTCGCTCTCGGATTAGCCGAAGGAGGGTTATTCCCTGGCGTGTCGTACTACATCACAATGTGGTATCCCCGTCGGATCCAAGGAAAACGCCTTGCCATTTTTTTCTCCGCTGCTACTATTGCCGGAGCGTTCGGCGGCGTTTTCGCATATTTAATCGATCACATGGACGGGTAAGATACCACGGCCAGAGTACACAACTGTCTGTTGATACTAATATCTAGGAAGGCTGGTCTCCATGGCTGGCAGTGGATCGTCTGTTCCTATGTTTTTTCGTCGCCAATGAATATTGACTTTTGCTTGGCACAGTTCCTCATAGAAGGCTTAAGTAAGTTAGCATGTCTTGACGTCGTAAATGTGCTGACATCTATCAGTGACCGTTGTCGTAGCATTGCTAGCCTTCCGCTTCTTGACCGACGTGCGTATACTTGTGGCCCGCACGTTCCTAGCTAACAGTCACTCAGTATCCCGAGACGGCAAGGTTTCTCACGGAGGATGAGCGTTGGTTTGTTGTTCAGGCGTTGAGAGAAGATTTGAATGGCCAGTCAACCCACTTTAGTAAGAAATTCGTTTGGCAGGCTCTCACCGATTGGAGGGCCTACAGCCTCGTTCTCATCTATACGTGGTCAGTTGTTTTTCTATTGATATATCTAACCTTATTTTCATATCTATAGCACTTTGGTCCCCCTCTATTCCATTGCGCTCTTTCTTCCCACTATCATTCATGAACTAGGTTACTCCGCTGCTCGCGCTCAGCTTCTGACAGCCCCACCTTATGTATGCGGTTGCCTCTTAACAATCACCACCGGCATCTACTCTGACAAAGTAAAGTCGCGGGGTCCATTTATCTTGCTTGGAGACGTGCTTTCCTTGATTGGGTTCGTCATGGCCTATATGACAAGCACTCCCGGGGCTGGTTATGTTGCTGCTATCATCGCCGCATCCGGCGTGTTCCCCACTATTCCTATTCTCTTGACCTGGGTTGGGGGAAATGCAGGTGGGGAAGTGAAAAGAGCCGTTGTCTTCGGTATGGTCGTTGGATTCGGCAATTTTGCAGGGTAGGTGCCTACTTTTGAGTCTCTGCTCTTAACGGGATCGTGACGTGACCGCGTAGTATCGTTGGCTCATTCATATATTATCAACCACCGCGTTTCTACAAGGGCCACGCCACCAACATTGGCTGTCTTTGTATGAGGTATGTACTCGCTAATTAATATAATGAAAACTTATCCCCATGATTCTAGCATGTTGATCACTTCACTCCTTATGTGGAAGTATCGTGCTCTCAACAAGGAGAAAGGGGAGATGTGCATCCGCGAAGGCATCGTAGATAGCATGCAAGATAGATATCGTGAACTTGGAGATGAGAGCCCTCTCTTCCGGTTAGTTTATCTCTTCTTCTATATTCGTACGTGCTAAAAACCGACTTGCAGCTACGTTGTATGAGCGGCCAATATGTTCCTAACATACAGTCGTATAGAATTATGTCAATGCATGAGCTGAACGACCTTGCCTCTCCCATGCTGAATACTAGTTACTAGTAGGCACGTCGTTCGGCCGGCCTTGTGATTGGAGAAAATGCAAGGATCCTCCTTCCCATTTTTCTCTGATAAACACCGCCTGCTGACATGTACACCTCAGGGACTGGTACTGTACATCTTATTGTATTATTAGTTTCTGAGTTGGGGACTTTGGTGTGAAGGAATAATCATTCCACATTAATTGTTGTCATCGAAAATGCGCATCACGTGAGCGTACGCGGGTTCAATCCGTCGTATCGTTTTGAAGGACTCGAGCTCGCGCGAATGCACCTCTACAACTTGACCCTTCAAACACCCACGGCCTCACTTCAAGCCATCGTTGGCAACTTCTCTGGTGCTAGGCAGCAGGAAATTATCATCTCTCATGGCACGCGCCTCCAGCTCCTCCGCCCAGATATTCAAACGGGCAAGCTATCGACAATCATAGCGACTGAAGTTTTCGGCTCCATTCGCTCTCTAGCTGCCTTTCGACTGACAGGAGGAACCAAGGGTAAGCTATTGTGAGTATATTCCCCTTCTTCCCTCACACTTTCTCCCCCTCAGACTACGCAGTTGTAGGGTCAGATTCTGGTCGCATTGTGATCCTGGATTATGACCCTCGCACCAGCAGTTTCGTCAAAGTTCATCAAGAAACGTTCGGAAAGTCTGGTACTCGAAGGATTGTCCCCGGACAGTACCTTGCTACCGACCCCAAAGGACGCGCCGTCATGATTGCCGCGATGGAAAAATCGAAGCTCGTGTACATTCTTAATCGCGATGCTGCCGCCAACCTTACCATTTCTTCCCCTTTGGAGGCGCATAGAACCTCTTCTATCGTCCATCACATTGTTGGGGTTGATGTCGGCTTCGAAAACCCGATGTTTGCTGCTTTGGAAGTTGATTATGCAGAGTCTGACCAGGATCCAACAGGAGAGGCTGCCGCAAATGCGGGCAAGGTTCGTCTGGCGATCGTTTTTTTTAGGCCATGCTTAAACTGACCTCATAGCTATTAACCTACTACGAACTTGATTTGGGTCTCAACCACGTCGTACGAAAATGGAGCGAGCCCACAGATCCCAAGGCAAACTTCCTCGTACAAGTTCCCGGTGGCCAACTCGCGTCCTCCGAGCGGTTTGATGGTCCCTCGGGTGTACTTGTGTGCACGGAAGACCATATCATCTATCGAAATGCTGAGGCACCTCAACATCGCGTTCCCATTCCTCGGCGGAAACACCCACTCGGAGAGAGCGGACGGGGCATCATCATCATCGCAGCAGTGATGCACAAAATGAAGGTGAGTGAGGACGGTCTTTATCTACGATTTTGACAAACGTCCGTGTAAGGGTGCTTTCTTCTTCCTACTACAAAGCGAGGAGGGGGACCTATATAAAGTCACTATCGAACACGAGGAGGAGGAAGTTAAGGCGCTGAAAATCAAGTACTTTGATACTGTTCCCATCGCGTCTAGCCTGTGTATATTAAAATCTGGGTTTCTTTTTGTTGCGTCTGAGTTTGGGAACCAGTGCGTGATCTTTTTCTTCGCCAGTACCACCCATCAACCTGAGGCATCCACACAGAGAACTCTACCAATTCCAAAAACTTGGCGACGATGATGACGAAAAGGAGTTCAGTTCTCGAGATTACTCTTCATACGGCATGGCTCAACCTCAACACCCCCTACCTCGAGCCTATTTCCGACCACGGCCGCTCGAAAACTTGGCATTAGCAGACGAAATCGAATCCCTAAATCCTATACTGGATTCCAAGGTCCTAAATCTACTTCCCAACTCTGACAGTCCTCAGATTTTCACCCTTAATGGTCGCGGTTCGCGCAGTATGCTTCGGACGCTGCGGCATGGGCTCGAAGTCGAGGAGACTGTAAGTTCTGATTTACCCGGTATTCCCAACGCTGTCTGGACCGTCAAGGTTAGAAGCGATGGTGAGTTTCGCTTATATGGGTGTTATTGAGTGCCGACCTAACATCTTGTTAGAGGTCTACGACTCCTATATTATCCTTTCCTTCGTGAACGGTACCCTGGTCCTCTCCATCGGCGAAAACATCGAGGAGGTCCAGGACACAGGATTTCTTTCATCTGCACCCACTCTTGCGGTACAACAAATTGGAGACGACGCGCTTCTACAAGTTCATCCACAGGGCATTCGACATGTCCTTGCTGACCGCAGAGTAAATGAATGGCGCGTTCCCACTGGCAAGTCAATCGTTGCCGCGACGACCAACAAGCGACAGGTTGTCGTAGCCCTGAATTCGGCAGAACTGGTGTACTTTGAGCTGGATTTAGACGGGCAGTTGAACGAATATCAGGATCGGAAAGCAATGGGAAGCACGGTCCTTGCGATGAGCATAGGAGATGTGCCTGAAGGGCGTCAGCGGACGTCATATCTTGTAAGTAGCTCTTCCTTACCGAGATATCACCTGATGTCTCTCCGCGTAGGCTGTTGGTTGTGAGGATCAAACGGTTCGCATTATTTCTTTAGACCCGGACACTACACTGGAGACAATCAGCCTGCAAGCGCTGACCTCGCCACCTTCCTCGATCTGCATCGTGGACATGCTCGATGCTGGAATCAACCGGAATCAGCCGACCATGTTCGTCAACATTGGCTTGCAGACTGGAGTTCTTCTCAGAACCGTGTTGGATCCAGTAAACGGACAACTAACGGATACGCGGACTAGGTGATAGTATCGCCACAGCAACGTATTCCTGCGTTAACTGGATTATATCCCTAGATTCCTGGGCACACGACCAGTCCGCCTCATTCGCGTGCAAATTAAATCACAACCTGCGATCCTCGCACTCTCCTCTAGAACGTGGCTCAACTATACACACCAAAACCTTATGCATTTCACGCCTCTCATTTTTGACACCCTCGATTATGCCTGGGGATTTTCTGCAGAACTGTCCCCAGAGGGCTTGATTGCGATTACGGGCAATGTGCTACGGTGAGTTCCATGGAAACCTGATAAATGTCCCAATTCCAAGATGAAATAAACGGACCGGATGATCGATGGATCTATGGCGTAACCAATATTTATTACCAATTGTTCCTACTGAACTCTTACCTCGCCAACGGTTTTTTGCGTTTTTTTCTGACTCCTTGCCGATGTAGGATCTTCCAGATTCCAAAGCTCGGTACTAATCTCAAGCAGGACGCACTTCAACTCACGTATACGCCACGCAAATTTACCACACATCCGGGCAACTCATACTTCTACCTAATTGAATCTGATCACAGGGTATTGGGAGAAATTGCCGCTGCCACGAAACTGCAAGAACTGGTAAAACCAAAACTGCATCCGAGCATTGTCTAACATGATATTGACTTGCAACCCAGAGATCACAGAAGAAGACGGTGGATGAGGCAGTCCTCGAACTTCCATCAGAACAGTTCGGAAGACCGAAGGCACCGGCTGGTACCTGGGGCTCGTGTATCCGTATTGTTGACCCCATCGAGGTGAGTTGCATCACGTGCCGTTGTCACCAACAAGTTGACATGTGGTCGGATGTCCCAGAACAAGACTGTTCGAGTTGTTCATCTTGACAATAACGAAGCCGCGTTCTCTCTCGCTGTTGTGCCATTCGAGGCACGGGAAAATGAACTGCATCTCGTTGTGGGAACAGCCCAAGACACATTACTGTTACCACGATCTTGCACAAGCGGTTTCTTGCGGGTGTACAAGTTCACCGATGATGGAGCAGATTTGGAACTGGTTCATAAGGTGAATATTTCTGGTCCGCACTTGTATTGCGAGCTGACACCGCGTAGACGGAGTTAGATGACGTCCCTCTTGCACTCCTTGCTTTCCAAGGCCGTTTGGTTGCAGGCGTGGGGAAAGCCTTGCGGATCTATGATATTGGCAAGAAAAAAATGTTGCGAAAAGTCGAGAACAAGGTCTGTTGTTATAGCACAGTCATTCGAATCTATTGCTCATCTTCATCAGACTTTTGGCTCGGCTGTCGTTACTCTCAACACCCAGGGGTCCCGCATTCTCGTTGGTGACATGCAGGAGTCGGTTTACTTCGCCGTTTATAAAGCCCCAGAAAACCGCCTGCTTGTTTTCGCGGACGACGGTCAGCCACGCTGGATCACATGCTCGACGATGGTGGATTACACAACGGTCGCTGCTGGTGACCGTTTCGGCAACATATTCGTCAATAGACTGGACATCAAGGTGTCTGACCAGGTGGACGACGATCCAACGGGTGCAGGCATCTTGCACGAAAAGGGCCTGTTCATGGGCGCGCCGCACAAGACACAGCTTCTGTCCCACGTCCACATTGGCGATCTCATTACGAGTATTCACAAGGTCTCGATGGTGGCCGGTGGCCGGGAGGTGCTGCTGTACACCTGCCTACACGGTACGATTGGTGTTCTCGTGCCGCTCGCGTCGAAGGAGGACGTCGACTTTATCTCGACGCTCGAGCAGCATATTCGCACGGAGCAAACGAGCCTCGTCGGTAGGGACCACCTCGCATGGCGGGGCTACTACGTACCTGTGAAGTCGGTGGTTGATGGGGACCTTTGCGAGACGTTTGCAAGGCTACCACCAGGGAAGCAGAGTTCAATTGCGGGGGAGCTGGACCGGACGGTCGGGGAAGTTCTGAAAAAGCTGGAGCAGCTGCGTGTGACTGCCAGTGGGTTTTGAGACGAGAGGAGAAGAAACGATTTGTCCTCTCGTTTCATTTGTAATCGTGTTCGTATACTATATACTACAAATATATAACGTCTACGCACACACTGGGAGTTGGGGAAAACAACGTATGAAGTGTACGTAAGCCGCACTCCTGTCTGCCACCGCGTCCAACTACAAAAGCGTGCTTGTTATTTCATTGCAAGCATGCCTATTGCAGTTGCTCTCTGGTTGGTATACAAGTAGTCTACTCTTTCACGTTTTCAGGCTCAAACGTTATGCTAGGAGTACTGTGGTCAAGCCGGGACAGGCCAAGTCCGTCGTACCACAGGGCGACCTGGTCATCACCAACGCCGCTCTTGGTGTTGAACTTGCAGATTCCTCCGGCCGCACCTCTGTGAAGCTCACGTATGTGCGTCTGGTCAAAGTCACCGACGATGATGAAGGCGATGAAGACGCGCAGGTTGAGACTGTACTCTGTTCGCTTTCCCCCGGAAAGGTATTCAATGCAATCTCCTGGCATTTTGATTCACGAGATTGAGCGTCTTTGAAGATCGAGCAGTGCACCCTCAACTTGACGTTTGGTGGGGATGACGAATTTTTCCTGGAGGTCGTCGGCAAAAAGTCCGTGCTCCTCCATCTTCTGACTGCCATTTGCCATTCACTAGACACCTGTTTAGTGAAGTCCACGTATCTGGAAACTACATTGGTAGGTTGCATCTTCCTTCGGGGTCCCATCAAGTATCAACTGAAACCCATGTACAGACCAGACTCCGGATCGGGTACCATATAATGACGAATCAAAACTTGAGACTGAGAGTGAACATGCCCTTGATGAAGTCAGCTCTGACGTCGAGATGAACCCCAAGGACGAGGCAGCCAAGTGGGTCACTGACCACCTACTCTAGCGCGTTCACTCATCTTCGTCGTCTGTCTCCAAGGAGCATCTCCGTCAGTGGCTCATCCGGTGTGGATTACAGTACCGGTACCTTGAACTCTATGTGCTCTCCTTTCTTCCCGGATCTGCGGAAGGAACTGGGCCCCTATCTCGTCGATAAAACAAGGCTTATTGAATACATTGTCGACAGGGACCACCTAAATGGCCATGTAGATCTTGTTCTCCGACCCCGACGTTGCGGGAAGTCGACCATGCTTCAAATGCTCAAGTAACTACGTTGGCTTTATATCCACTCTGTACTAAAATGTTTTTCACCAGGTCTTTTTTCTCCATCCCTGGAAATAATGATCCTGACCCACGTCTGCTTTTTGGTGGCCTACATATCGCCTTCCGACAGGATATCTGCGCAGAACACATGGGAAAGTACCCTGTGATTTTTTATGACTTCAAAGTTTGTCTATTTTCCCTCCAAATGAATCAGACAACTCGTTTACACGTAGCAGAATCTCAACGGCGAGTCTTGGGATGATATGCTTATGAAATTCAAATCCATTGTTTCCAGCCTTTACGAGGAGTGGAAAGATTGTCTCATGCCTTCGCTTGAGCCTAGCAAGAAGTCTTATTTCGAATCTATCTGTCACATGAAAGCAACGAAAGTCGAATTCGGGATGAGCTTGTTTTACCTGACCAAATTTCTCGCCCAGAAATTTGGTCGGAAGGTTATAATATTGATTGACGAATATGATGCGCCAAACAATTGTGCATTCGAACGTGGCTATTTCAATGAAGTGCGTTCTCTATTTGTATCTCTATGACTGCTAAGGTTAAGGGCAAATAATCCAGGCCAATTTTTTTTTCGGGCGCGAAGTACTTCCACTTCTCTTGAAGGTGACCATTATGAGATTTCATTGCAGAACATATATTGATAACTTGATATGTTTATTTAGTCAAATGTATACCTACAATATGCTGTCTTGGCTGGTATTACACCGGTAGCCAAATCTGGGTGGTATTCTGGTTTGAACAATCTTAAGGTGCGTCGCTAAATCATTAAGGTGTGATGCCCCTTAATTATCACTCAGGTCCATGCCCTACACACACGTCCCTCCGTTTATGCTGGCATGTTGATGTTCACGGAAGCTGAAGTCGAGCGACTGAAAATATTGTCAAACGTGAGTTGACCCATCTCAGTGTTGATTGGATGATTTCAACCCGACTTACAGAGTAAACTGAGTCTGAAAAAGCTTAAAGTTCACTACAACTCCTACGTCGCTGCTGGCCACATCAGTGTATTCAATCCCGTATCGATTATGTCTGCCTTCAGTGCATCCAGCATCGAGAATTTTTGGGTTGCCACAGGTTTGTCGGCTAAGATCGTTTTGTAATCTACTCAGCAACAGTATAGGCGAATACCCTCTATTAAAGAGAGGCCTTTCAAGCGATAGCTTCCATGATTATGAAAGCCTTCTAGCTGGCGATCGAATCATTTTTACCCCCGTGGAAAGTGTCACCTTCAGCAAGTACGCGCACTTCTATAACTCAGTCCACTGTGATCCCGTACTCACACTGAAATGGTTTAGCGCGACTTTACGTCGAGAGGAAATCTTGACATTGTTATACTATGCTGGTTACCTGACCATGACAGTATGTTATTTCTATATAACGGTTTCCATTCTGATCTCTGCCAAGGGCAATCGTCAATTCAAAATACCTAATCGGGAGATTAGGACGGACTGGGCCCGATGGATTATTCGTGATGTACCATTTCCGAACGATATCCTCGTAACGTGCTTGGAGGGTCCAATAGGCGACTTCGCGGCGAAGTGGCCGGATTTCATGCAGCAAATACTTCACCCAAGGCTAATCCAAAAGGAACGAGGTGCCGAAACTCACAAGACTCCGGAGAACATCTATCAAGTTTTCTTTCTCGGATTTCTGCTATCCCTTGAAACGATTGGCTGGGAAGTCGTCGTAGAACCTCGAGCCGGTACCGACTACGTCGACCTTCGTCTTCTCCATAAAGAGAAGTCTAAGGGTGTCCTGATTGAGCTGAAGTCTAGCACAAAGGAGGGATACATGGAGAGAGATGCCGATAGTGCACTCAGGCAGATCGTTGACCAGAATTATCGAAACCGACAAGGTCTCCGAGACATTTTCAAACTTCGAGAATATGGTGTTGCATGCTATCGCCTGAGTTCATGCGTCAAAGGGCGGTACTTGAAGCGCAATACCAATCGAGATCAGTGGGTAGAAACAAACGATCCGGCGAGGAGTGTTTTATAGAAACATTGTTCATAACCAAATACATCGCCGAGGTGCTCTATCGCAAGGGTATGGGAGTATGAAGCGGGGGATTCGTCGCTGGGGTATATAGAAACCAAACGTCACAATTCTTGTACTTTTGCATATCATTTTCAGAAAACTAGTGTCAACCTGTGCTATGCACAGTAAGAATGTTGTCTATTCAGACTGGCTAACAGTGTGTTATCTATCCACCTCACTGTATTGATGGAGTTTGCTTTTGATTTTGAGGCCACTATCGCCTTCAAGACACCCCAGAAGAGACTCCGTCGCCATCAGAGCAATATTGGTGTGGTGTCCGCCTACCGACCAAACCGCGCAAGCGGCGGAGCCCCATTCTCGTGCTATCGTCGATGAAAGTTCGGAAGACGAATTTGCCGCTGTGGAGCTTCGGGGCTGCAGCGAGGATAGCAATGGCGAGGGATGTCGTGCGGAGCCACCGGAGCGCATGCCACCACACGAAGATGTTGTCCAGATACTTGAGGATGCGGACGCCAAAGGTGTTATTCGCGCCTGCATCGCCTTTACTCTGAGTCTCGAGGAAATATATAGATGACGATTGCGTCGTACCTTGGGAAATAAGCACTGGAAGCGGAGATTCCGATCGTCTTGTGCGAGGCCAGTGCACAGTTATATTGTCGGATGTTGTGTGTGAACTTCCTCGCCTGTGTGTTCTGTGCGGTAAGGAGCTGGTAAAGCGGTTCATTGAGGGGGGATCGGGAGAGCTTCAAGAACGCACCATGTAATGATGACAAAACAACATCATGAAAATTCGTCAATGGAGTGCTGGGCGGCGCCTGTAGTGTATCCGCGCAGCACGTTCACGTTCCGTCTTTCTAGGCTGAGTTCCGTCGTGGCATGGAGCCGTCATGTGCGAGGTACTGTAAGTCAGTGCGAACGGTTGAGAACGCAGGACGTACATGCTCTGTGCTGCTTGATCCCTTTCTCTACGACGCCTCTGACCAAGTTGTTTGAAAGGGCGTGTTCCGTCAGTTCCGAGGGATCGAGAGAGGACAGAGGGGGGGGTGCGGGGTGTCATTTATGGATTGCCCCAGTGTTGTTCTCCAGAGTTGGTCTCGGATGCATTCAAGGAGTCCAGAGTGTTTGAGAGATACGCGTCCATTGCATAAGTTGTAAAAACGGGAGGGCCAAGCTTCGCTATCTATGTCACGTGCCTTATCACCACCACCTGCGTCGCCCAACCATGACTCTAGTCTAGACTCAAATTCTTGCTCAAATTATTTCAGTAAACGGAATGAGACTGATCAATATTCCTTTTCTGTTGTACATTTTTCATCGTATCGTAGTTAATGACAGTTTAATTTACACATTCTGACGGTGCAGCATTTGCACGCATGCACCGGTCTTTGTTCTTCTCGCCGATGCAGGGGCTCACTACTAGTAGGGACTTCATGTATTCACATCCTCATGCTTGTTCCCTTCGCCGCTCTCTCTCTCTCGACGATCGCGTTCGCGTGGAACCGCTGTCCATGACGCGTCTGTCACCTTTGTCACTCACCATCCCCTTTATGACTAGTCGGACGAAAAACAAGGCGGGTCTTTTTCGCTACCTGTATAATCGTTGGGCAAGAGGTCGGGAGCACGGCGCACTCCTCGCTCACTATAAATAAGCACACCCGTGTACACATGCATTTGTCAAGCGAGATGGCATTCAGAAGATTAATCGACAAACTCACATTTCGTCTACGGCAACGACAAGGTCAAAATTGATTTCCTTGCTCACTGCCGAGTCAAACTTGTACGAGGGATGGGACCGAACAAAGTCTCGGATCCAGGTTGCCGCCGTCTTCAACGAGCCATTTGCCCGACGCCGGACGAGATCCAGATAGCTCGAGATTTTGCACATCTCCGAGTCTTGTAGATCGAGCGTGCCAATGTAGGTCTCGACTAATCCTATGAGCCCCGGGAACGCATCGCCCTATTCAAAGCCAAAACAAAGGGGAAAAAAAGTCGAGGCACGCAGAGTGAGTGAAACGATTTTTGGGAGGTAACTTTTGAGACGATTTACCCTGCCGTTGACGATCTCGTCCATAGTGTACTCGTCATATTCCTCCTTTACACTCCCGCTCACGAATCCTTCATCAGGAATCGGAGGCGGCGGAAAGCAATTCTCCATCACGCGCTGCTTCTGGCGGCCGTTGCTCTGACCGTTGAGGAATCCGTTTGCCATCCCGTTTGTCGACGATGCACACGAGGAAGGACGGGGGAAGGGGGTAGTGTCAGGTGTTGCTGTGCCCGAAGTAGCCCGGGATGAAGCAGGCGTGAATACCTCGCGACGGAAGTAGAATCGAGCTTGATTGACTGCATCGCGTTGTTGAGCCCGGCGCATGTTCTTGTCAACCTGTATTCATCCAGACCAAAGGGATCAGATTTCATGACGTACGAGGGATGACTTTAATGAGGGACGAAAATACATGCCTTGGAGATTGGGATATATAAATTTATGTTCATACTCATGATCGCCCGTGAGAGGAGTACGATGAACACCGCGAAGGCGGCATTCTCAAAGTCGGTCATTTGAACCTCCATGCTACGAAATTCGACACGCCAACCAATGGGTGAGTTCGGGGGCGGTGGTTTGAATCTCAATGTTTGCCAGTTAGTAGATTGGATGTTCTGTTAGACGAGTACGTCAATATGTGACCCGCGTACAGTGGCTAAATTGAAGCAGACTTCGAAATGGTCGGTGCTTTTGCTGTCATCTTGGTCAACCAGTTCGGAGAAAATAACAATAGGATCACGAATAAAGAGATGGGCAATATGCTTAGAAAGAAGTTCGTCGATTCCTACAAGGCCTCTGGTGAACACCGTGAAGGAAAAACGCTAACGTGAGCATGAGTGACCGGGCTCACCATGCTCGCGCATGCGATCGTATAATTCTTGGTCTATCGGAAGAGGATTATCGTTGTACTCGGGACGGTTCATCCAAGTCTCGGAGATATACAAGTCCACGCTATCATAACGAGATTTAGGAATCGTCATTCGGTTATGTTTGAGGGGCTGAATGTCAAGTTGCACGGTCAGTTCCACAGTTGTTACGAACACAGAAGCAGATACATGCCTTTAGACCTCGCTCCTCCTCAGTGCGGTCGTCCACGCTTCCAGCGATGACGTTCCACCGGCAATCCACATCCGCGATATAACCCCGCCATAGTGGGCTCGCGGCTGTCAAGGCCAGCTACGGATAAGCATGATTAGGACGGAGATGTACAATTCGCTGGGTTGGTATGGAAACCCGTGTGTACCATTATGGGTCCAAGGGGGATGAGGGCATCATACATGCGGCGCGCGTCTTCGATATTACAACATTGGAACGTCAGTTGAAGACAGCAGCAACCCATGCCGAAACCCATCGCATCCATGTAGATGTGATCGTTAAGGGCGGCACCATGCCTCGCCTCTAAAAGAAGAAGAGTATGTGTCAGTGCGATGTTCCGCTTATCGCAGAATGGAGCCATGAACCAAATGAGCGCACCTGCATCTTCAGGAAATACGTCCCGGTGCCACGGGATAGTAGGGTCAACAAAGGGCCGGGGAGTGCGCTCGTCGATGTAGATGGGAAGATTGATGGCTACTTTTGACCCGCGCCGCCTTCTAATGTTCGCAGTCAGAGTCCTAGAACCGCATGGCACAAACCGAGTCGAGCCGATCATTGGTGACCATACTTGTTAGCATTTGAGACGCGAAGAAATTCACAAAACAGAAACGCACGGAAAGCGGGCATGTGGGTTGGTGATCTGCTCTGGAAGAAACAGGCTGTGGCTGGAGATGGCCTCGGCGGGATCGAAATACGGTACGGTGAATCTTCCAGGGACCCCCAGCCGTGGGAAGGAAGTCAGGGTCAAGGGAATCTGGTTGTGGTGCAGTTTCGAACGGGCCAGCTGTCGCCTTCAGGAGATCCTCTCGTTAACCCTTTACTGCTTATAAGTCGAGGAAGTCTTGCGATCACCTACCGAAGGCGCATATTGGACTCCACCAGGACCAGGTCACGAACGCAGCCCGTGTAGGGCGCGCCAGGAGTAGATTCGAGCATAAACCTGCCATACTCCGGCTGAAACACTGGGAGAACGACACTGAGGGCGCAAAGTTAAAAGGAGAGAAAGATGACAAAGATAAAGAACTGACTCAGAACCGGCGCCTATCTTGGCATCGATATCGCTCGTTGGTGTCCGCAACTTGGCAAGTATGTCGGTTTGACATAGAGAAAGCACAGCATCTTTGGCATCGACGTCGACTTGTACTATCATATATTCAATCTATATGGGCGGGAGTAAGTGGACATGGCGGCAACGTGAGCATTCGGGAGCACCTCGTCTCCCCACAGAAGCTCATCTCCGAACCTGTCCTTTAGACGATCCCATGTGTTGAGAAACTGGGTGATGCCATGGCTTCGTACATGGTCTGAAAAGTGCTTGGCTTGATCCCAGTGGAGTGGTGTTCCAAGGGACAAGAGACCCATGATTTGAGCGATTACTATGATGAGTTGCTTGTTTTTAAACTTTCCATTTATATACCACGGCTGATCACTAAGCAATACTACCAATCGCCGAGTCCGTGCCTTCTACCCGAACTACCCTCTCGTCACCCATTATTACCACTTGTGGTCCACTTGAGCAGAATCTTAAGTGCAAGCAAAACGTGCCTTAATGCTCGCGTCCATATATCCTCTTGATTGAATTGCAACTTTACGGACGAATCCCCAATCTTGTCCTTGATAATCCTGCATGATCCAATGGTTTGAGGTAATCTACTCATTTAACAGACAAGTTCACTCACTGGTGTGGGAACTCGACACTCGCGTCCTGAGACTTTACCCAATCCATAATCTGCTTC
>QLOU01001451.1:0-10659 GCA_003313715.1 Russula abietina
GACTGCATCTTTCTCTTGCTCCTGCTCCTGTGTGAAGATATCGACGACCTGATGGTTTATCGGACCGAACAGAATAAGTTAGTTGGTTGATTTTTCGGCTTCTCAGAGAATGGGGTGGACTTGCCTCGAGGAATTGGCGGTGAGGAAGACATTTGTCTAGTGCGAGAAACCTTGTTTCACGTGTCGGTGGTGGCGGTGGCTCGACCTCTTCCATCTCATCATCGAGAGCGATCTCGTCCGGATTTTGCGGTATGCGTGGTGCGATAGACTCCGCAACCCTTGGAAGGATCGTACCACCGCTCGGGGCATCAAACTGACTATCCTCCACTGCGTCGTCGTCGATCGTGATCTCATCAGGGTTGTCTGCACGAGGTTGGGGAACCGACCTCGATGATGATGGTGATGTTATTGTTGTTGTTGTTGTTGTTGTCGTCTCAAGTCCCGGATCGTGCCGCACACGGGCCTCGAATCGCGTATGTAAGTGCGCGGCAAACCACCAAGTAGGTTGGAGGTTACGCAGGAGACCCATCAGTGGCGGCGATCCAAGTTGTTTCGAGGTGATATCGCCACGTAGGTACGGTTTGCGACGGAGTAGACCATTTAGGTCCCCGTGCTGCTCGATACCGCACGGCCAGTCATGGGATAGAAAGATATCTGGCGACGAGAGCTAGATACGGATATTCGTTTTCGAGTTACTATTTTGTAAAAATTTCTTCTCACCCGTCCGTTGGGGCGTTTCTACTCACCAATGATAAGCGGCGAACATTGTATTCACGGATGTGATATATGCTCCTCATCGACGACTTGTCGTAAGGCTGTCTTTCAAAGTGGCCTGCAGGGTCGTCATGGGGTCTTTTTTAAGAAAACGGGGGTCCAAAGTTGGATATATGCGTCGGGGAAGGTTGGCGCACCGCGATGAAAGTCATGCTGTTTGAAAATGCCTGATGCACCTGCGATACGGATACCATTCACTTGAACGCACCCAGCGTGACCAAGGAAGTAGATATTCGGGGCCAGCCAGCCTCCATGATAACTGTGGAAAGAAAGTCAAGTCTATCTCCGCGGAGCGCACAGGAACGCGCCGGTCGATCGTACAGTTCCCACAGATAATTTGACGCTTCGTGGTTCCCACCGATGACTATGGTCAAGATGGGCGCGGTGGCCTGGCCAGTATAATACCTTTGAAGAAAGTGAATTCCTGGGTGCAGCGTGCGCGAGGAAAGAGGAGGCTCACTTGTGAAAGTCGGCCATGTGCTTGTACTTTTCGGGTACGGCCATTGATTGGAGGTCATGTTTATTGCGTGTGGCCTGGAAATCGCCACAGATAAGGAGGAGATCTACTTTGAAGTTGTTTTGAGACTGCAGCCTTTGGATGTGACTGTAGATCGCGTCAAGCTGGCCGTGACAGCAACCTTCGACGGCAACCTAGGATGGAACCGATCAGACTACTGGTACCCTGGTGATGATTGAATAGGGCTCTATCGAACCTTCATCTCCTCGCTTGATGGTGTAGTGCAAGACGAACCGAGCCGGGAACCATGGGAAACGATCTCGGGTAGTTCCGATGGGAGTGAATTCAGGGGAAAAAGTTAGACTAGAAGACGTGGTTCAAAGTTATGTCGCTGATCCGGAACCGGAAACGTTCTTCTTGGACGATTTCGTCCCCTGATTTTCCCGACACACTTGATCCAATCAGCTGATTGCGCTCTCACCGATCTCACAAACCCATCACAATCGTATCCTTTGCCGCCCATCACAGTTGCGCCCCTTCTAGATCCTTTTTTCCCATCCCTCCGCTCTCTGCCTTCCTCATTTGCCTCCTGTGGAGCTCTCTGCATAAGGTCCTTTTACGTCGTCGGTCGGGATAAACTACACCCCCGCGCACGCGTGACTCCCCTTTCTTTCCGCGTGGTTTCCGCTCCTCGGACATTTTGGCCGAATAGCTTCACGAAGAACCCCCCGAACCCCACCGAACTGCATTGTATACCGTAACACGCCTTGCTTCGGCGCGATATTGCGCAATTCAGTACTGACAGTAATTTCAATTTTTATTTCTTGGCGGTAACCTTTTCTGTTTCGCTATGGAACGAATCGAACGTGGCGCACGTCTCACATGTTCGACTCCGTCTCTACTGGATTGGTGCATGGGAGGAAACGCCCGAACTTTGTTATACCGTACGTCAGCCACCATCTATGGAGAGGGAAAAAAAACCCTCCACTGCTGCTCGAACGTTCATGTACAGCACAGGACTTGAATACAGTGTAGACTGTAACAGTACAGAAACCAACCCTCGATTCTAGGCCTCTTTTGGTTCATGGTGTATTCTCATTCCCTTTTGAAGGTGTGCCCATGAGCGCCGATGGGTACGCATAAATGGGTTATTGCCCCCATTCGTCGATCCCCGCCATTCTTTTTAAAGGCATTCACGTCCGATGCGTCGCACTTCCATAAGTTAACGTTCTGTAGGGCGCTTCCAAACCACCCACACGCTGTCTAAGGTATTATCTTCTGCATCGAGTTGCGAATTACAGTATTCGTGACGTGAGTCAATGAATGCTCAATTGACGCTTGTCTAACTGTCTATGGACTTTTAGCTTGTACTTTTCTTCATATGCGTATCCCAACTGCAACGCAGTGAATTGTCCGCGAGAACGCCCCAAACTATACATCGTCAAACCCGTCAAACCCCCGCGATGGCTGTCTTATCGCATAAAGGGTTATACTACGAGACGGCCACCTTTGAGAAAATCCAGTAACACAATGAGCACATGATTTACACTGCAGACATTACTATAGTGAGCCCCTGGGCCTGTCGACGCTCTCTGATTGCCTACTTGCCGCAGGCCCGTAACCCAGCCTCGCCCCTTCTTTAGCTTACAGTGCTTATGGTAGGTTCCTCAATCCTCTCCTCCGATGACAATATTTATGACGCGCCGCCTTACAGCATGGAATCGTACCTGTACGTACAGTGTACCCTGGCCCCTGGGAAACAGGCAGAAAAGGGAGGAAAGGGGAAACAGTATTACAGCAACAAGCCGGTGACAATCAATGAACCCATCTTAATTCATACTAGTAACTTATGCCGCCGTACCGCAGGGATGAACTTCCCAATCAGGGACTAGTAGTGGGTGGTTACGGTCTCAAACTCTAGAAGCTGCTTGCCGCTGCCAACACAACAGAACATTCCTCTCGAGTCCTCCTCCCAGAAGGGAAAATGAATGAAAATGCCCGGGGCGTGGACGCGTGGTTGCCACGCGGGCTATAATTGCCTACAGTTACAGTATTGACATGACACTGGCATTTCAGAGCTAAATATAGGCCGACCCCATGGCGAGCGTACTGCACTGTCTGTACAGTACTAACGCATCTGTTCTTCAGAATTGTTCGCACAACGACGTATATGCAGAAGACACAGACGTACAATCACTGTAACGTCGTTCTGGCCCCTTTCCATGGCTTTCCTCGGCGCTCAGCGCTCAGATCTCGACTCTACTAATAAGCGGCGTCCAGATGATCTAACACATGCGTTTCTCCACTGGACGGCCTTTGCCTTTGACAGTACAGACCGTAACAGCACAGTAAATCCAATCCAAATCTTTGAGACCTTGTTCGTCGTTCACACGTCTTTCATCGCGAGTTGCCACCCGTCATCATGGCATTTTTTTGCCGCCCATCAAGAGGTATTGAATTGACCGGAATAACTTGATTACGCTCTCTCCCGGCCGTCTTCTTCCCCACGCGAGCGATTGCGAAATCCCATGCGTACGTATTAAGTACATACAGGATATCCCATACTTGGTATACGCCAAGCGGCCGCAGTACGGTAACAGTACGGTGCTGCAAGACGCACAATCCATATTGCTGTAATGAGAAAAAAAAATTTACGATCCAGTGCTGTACGGTGACGGTAAGTAAGTTATTGTTGTTGAAATCTTTCCCTGAACCTTGATCTTGGTTTTTTGTTTCGCTTTCAAGGATTAAATCGCAGTCGGATCGGGAACCCGGCGGGGACTCGGAATCACTACTTCCGTCCATCACTGGAGTGATGCATCTGATTATGGCGGCTGATACAGTACAGTCATGGTATAGTACGCTGTACGCCACATACTTATACTATTGGTCGGATACACCGCTACGCTGTTTGTTACGGCACTGTTACCGATCTTATCACGTCAGAGGTCTTTCTTGACAATCGCGAAGTCAAGGGTCACCGTTCCTGGATGCTGTGCGTTCCAACACAGTAAATGATGCTGAGAAGAGATGTCAAAGCCCGAATGGCATGCTTCTGTACCTGTGGTTGAAACGTTCCTTATTGTTACAACAGACATACTGTATCTTTAATGTACAATTGTTGCACAGCGCAGCCCATTCGTTATATATGCCAACAAAAAACAAAACCTGCAGGAAGAGGAAGACAAGAAACATTGTGTGCGCTGAAGATGTAGGGGTGTACAAACATTGAGATCAGTGTCCAATGAATGAATAAAATGATCGAAATGGTTTGGTTTGCTACAAAGAGAGGAAAGTGATGGATGAGGAGTGACGTTGATAGTTGTGGGTCTCAACCTGGTGTGCGCACTAGGCCCGCCCAGATGCGCAGGTTCGGGAGACAAGTGTCGGGAAATGTATGAATGAGAGTGTAAACTGCAAGCGTGATCAATGCGAAACTGTGCGGATTCCAGCGTGGGAATAGTATCATCAACACCAGCCCCGATCAAGAGGGGGGATGAAAGTCCAGCACGCGCACAAGGGAGTACGAATGAGCATAAAGAATACTAAAAAAACCCAGAGAAACGTGACGTGATGATGTTCGCAATAGATAAAGAAGATGCATTACTTGGCGGTAGTCGTATTCCGCCTCCAGGGCAACCTACCCTTCAAACCCAAAAATCCCGACGATGGGGGCACGGCGTCGTTGCCCAGCGGCTGCCCATCGCCCATCATCATCATTTCCGACATGGGCATCGGCACAGGTATGGGTATTGGCATGGGGGGCGCTGGCAAGCCACGCGTCACACGGCTGGCGTTCTGCTGTAAAGGTGACGCTGGGTAGTCTATACCGGCTGGTAGAGGCGCAGCCTCATACACGTTTGCGTGCTTGGGAGCAGAACTGTGCGAGCGGGCGTGGCGACGAGAACGGGATTCTCTGCCAGCGTTCGTTACCATTGCAGAAGGTGGTGCACCTGCAAAGTCGGGCGCGAGATCAGCGAGCTCAGGCAAAGGGGGCAGCGATTGTTGTTGTTCCTCCTGTGGGATCCGCTGCTTTGGCTTTGTCTTATTGCGGGAGAAAAGGGTGTCCATGATCGATGTCGGCAAACTGCGCTCTGCGTGTTCGGGGCTTAAAAGGTCCAATCGGCGCTGCGCCTCGTTACCGGAGGAAGGTGGGGAGTCGTCAGGCGACTACAAGGCAAGGCGTGGTGAAAACCCGGAGAGGGGGGGGGACACATTAAGTTCGGTTAAAGAGTTGAGGAAGAGGATGCACGCACGGGAGGCTGGACAGAGATGCCGATGCTTGATTGGGTATGCGAGCGCTGTGGTCGATTTGATTTCACAGTCACGTGTACGGGCGCTTCTTCATCATCTTCGTCATGCACTTGTGCCCGCGGCGGTGGATGTTGTTGCGTGTACGGGGGCTGCGGCGGTACTGCGGGTTGTTGAGCAGGAGCCTGGCTCAACAGCGCGGGAAAGACGATATTTCGGGGGCGCGGTGGACCACGAAACGGTCGCATCTGTAAGCAGCGATCAGGGACTAGCACTTGGAGAAAACAAACAGAAACTTACTACGACTTGCGGTTGCCTGTGCTGCAAAGGCGGATCCGGGGTAATCGATTGGCGGGGGATACGTTCCATTGGAGGGTCGTACTCTAGTTCATCTTCCTCAGCGGGAGGAGGTCCGATGTTGGACGGCTTTCGGGGCGGTTGACCGACGGGTGCGAGGAGATCATACTCGGACAGATGTGTCGAAGCGCGCGAGTTATTGGTGGCGATCTGCTGCGGGGGTATGAAAGCGGGTTCACTGCTGACAGGGGCAAGGTCTGGCGGTGGTGGTGTAGGATGCGGTGGTTGAGCGGTGTGATTGTCACGGGCCCTGGGGCTGACAACCGGACCCAGGTCTGGAGGCGGAGGAGTGGCCGCATATATAACGTCACGACTCCGGGACGCTCTTGAATTTGGCACAGGAGGTCCGAGATCCGGAGGTGGCGGTGTGGTGTAAGAGTATTTAGGGCTGCGCCTGTTGCGGGGAGCTGGAGACGGGGAAAGGATTGGGGGAGGAGGGACGACTGCGGGACTGCCTTCTTCTGGGGTTGGGGCAATGGCGAAAGGGCCGTCGGGGAGAATGGATTCTATGAGCTCATGAGGCGGGGGTAAGTAGATGGAGAGACGACCGTCGCCAGCGGTGTCTTGGGCACGTGGTATCCAGTTATCGGGTGGTATCCGAACCGCTGGATGACGTACAGGGCTGGGGCTCGGCGATGGATGCAATTGCAGCGGACCTATAGGTGAAGCGGAGGCGGGGATGGGGATGGGCTGGATTATCGAAGGCGTTGAATCGTCATGAGGCGTGTATGGGCGGGAACGGGCCGGCTCAGGTGTAGGGGTCTCCAGACGAGGGCGTGATTGGGATCGTGATCGTGAACGTTGGGGCGGTGAGGGTGAAAGAGAAGGTGAAGGAGTGTCATATGGCCGTTCGACTGGTGTGCGATTGCGTGGCAGATCTGGACTGGGACTATGAAGCAAAGAGCGGACTCAATATGTGAAGGTGTAGAAGAGACGGAACGTACCCAGTTGGAACACGACGGTGTAGGTCATCTGGGGGTGAGCGCTCCGATGGGCTCTGATGTGGGGATTCAGGAATGACTTGGGTGAAATGAACGTCTGCGGGTCGACGTGGTCTAGAGGAAGGACGCCGATTGTGCTCCTCTTGACGGCGTCGGGATCTGGGTTGATTGTTATCGGACTCTCTGCGGCCAAGGAGGATACCCTGGCGAAGGCCCTCGTTGAAACCTTGCTGCTTGCCTTGTTCCCGGGCGGCCTCGACGGCACGCTCTTCCTGGAGTTTGCGTGCCACGCTGCGGGCGCGTGCGGCGTCCTGCTCTGCATCATGCCTGCGTGCTTCAAGACCATCGAGGTACTCTTGGGCACGATTAATTTCGCGCTGTGCCTGTTCCAGCTGCACCTTGTACAAGGCAAGCTCTGTACGAGAGGCGGCGGCATCTGCATCTGACTGAGCGCGGGCATCCATGGCGGCGCGCGCGCGGACGAGACATTCTGTGGCGCGGCGTTCGGCGTCTGTGGCGCGCTTAGACTGCTCATCTAGCTTTGCGAGGGTGAGCTTGAGGAGCTGGTGCAACTGCTGTGAGTCACGCTCCTTGCGGGCGAGGACGTGGGCGAGCATGCGAGGAGAGAGGGTGGTGTGGACGTCGTCGTTGTCGTCATCGGATTGGGAGGACATGAGGGTAGGGTGAAGGGGGGATATATGCGTACGTAAGCTCTCGCTGGTTCCCCGTGTGGGCAACTCGTTATCTCTTCCCTCAGTCATGTCCCACGGTTCCTGTTCCTCTTATTCCCAGTCCCTCATGACGGAAGACGAGGAGGACTGGGAAGACTACTGCAAGGGAGGCTACCATCCCGTACAAATAGGCGACACTTTTTCAGATGCTCGCTACACTGTCGTCCGCAAACTCGGCTGGGGTCACTTCTCCACCGTCTGGCTCGCAAAGGATGCAAAGTATTTCCTTTGTTATATCTTCCCCTTTCCTATCTCATCTCCTCCTCCAGATTAAACCGTCATGTAGCCCTCAAGATCGTAAAATCCGCTCCCCGCTATACAGAGACCGCACTCGACGAGATCAAGCTGCTCCAACGCCTTATAACCGCAGCTCCCTCCTCTGCCGCAGTCTCTCCCTCCTCGCCCTCAACCCATCCTGGCCGTTCCCATGTCATCTCATTCCTCGACCACTTTCGCCACAAAGGTCCCCACGGTACCCATGTCTGCATGGTTTTCGAAGTCCTCGGAGAAAACCTTCTCGGCTTGATCAAGCGGCATCAACGAAAGGGCGTTCCCCAGCACCTTGTTCGCCAAATTGCTAAGCAAATTCTCCTTGGCCTTGATTATATGCACCGCTGTTGTGGGGTCATTCACACCGGTGCGCACCCCCCCAACCTCCACGTCCTCGGCTGAGTACAGTGCCTCGATCTACCCAGATCTCAAACCGGAGAACGTGCTCATATGCATCGACAATGTTGAATCTATCATCCAGAATGAGCTCGCCTCTGCTTCCGCCAACGGAACTCCTCCTACCAAGCTTGTCGGTGTGCCCCCTTCCCGCGGTCGTGGCGGCAATCAGACTCCACGCCCAGATTCTGTTTTCATCACCGGTTCACAACCCCTGCCTTCCCCCTCTTCCTCCCATGCCGCCTCACCTATGCTCGACCGCTGGGCCTTTGGTATGAGCAAGATCGATGGCGGGGCCAGTGCTGCCCCTAGTGGGCCCGGCTCCCTTACCAGTCCCCCGGGCGGTAATCCACGGGACAGCAGCGTAGACGCCAAACAAGTACACGCTGTCGAGATGGACCAAGCATCCGAGCGCATCGCCCAGCTTCTCCGAGAACCCGGCTTTGATGAAAGCAGTTCCCACCAGACCGCAAACAACCCATCCGGCCCTTCTCTCCTCTCCCAACAGGCTCCACCTCACGGCCGCCCCATCGGCGCCCAGCGGATACCCGTTGACGGCAGCGACGACGGATTTAGTCCCTCTTCTTCTGGCGCAGGTTCTTCAATGGCACTCGATCCGCAGTCGGGCGGCCTCGAGGCCCTGGACCGGATCACGGTAAAAATTGCGGATCTTGGTAATGGTGAGCGCCCGTCTCCCCGTCCTCCCTTTATTGTTTTCCCTCTTTCGTGCTCACCATGTCCGTGGTGGATGCTTCAAGCGACCTGGGTGAACCACCATTTCACGGATGACATCCAAACACGGCAGTATCGCTGCCCAGAGGTGTTGCTCGGCGCGCGATGGGGTCCAAGTGCGGACATTTGGAGTGTCGCTTGTGTTGTACGCTCCATCGATTTGGTGACTTGCCGGGATCTCGCATTTGTTGATGATCGTATTTCTCTTGCCAGTTATTTGAACTCCTCGCTGGCGGGGATTACCTCTTCGACCCACAGGCGGGGTCGCGGTATAGCAAGGATGAGGATCACATCGCGCAGATCATTGAACTTATTGGCGAGTTCCCACAATCCCTCGCATTTTCGGGAAAATACAGCTCACGGTTCTTCAACCGCAAAGGTAAAGTAAACCCATTTCTATTACTCCCTTTCTTGTTTTCGAAACGTGGACATGCTCACAAAACACTCCTTTGGAAGGCGAGTTAAGGCACATCAACAAGCTCCGCTTTTGGCCCCTCGAAGACGTGCTCCACGATAAGTACGAGTTTACGCGTGAGATTGCCCAAACGATCGCATCGTTCCTGAGTCCGATGCTACGTCTGAACCCGGAGAAACGCGCGGGTGCCGGGGAACTTGTCCATCACCGATGGCTAGACGGGACCGTGGTTCAGGGCGAAATAGACGTCATACGGCGTGCGGAAGAAGAAGAAGCCCGTCGTCGCCAGCCGTCATCCTCTTCGTCGATGGGGTCGCATTTGGGCGCTGGCTCAGATGTTGATGCGCTCAAACCGGTCGATGATGATCCGCATACGACTGATGATGAGCGGCCGTCCGGTGCTGGTGGGACGAGTGGTGGTGGTGCGAGTGGAACTAGTGGCGTGAACGCACCGCCAACGCTTCAGATGCCGCGACCGGCGTCCGCAACCGCTAAAGAGAATTTGAAGCAGGCTCTTGCGAAGCAACAGCAGCAGCAGGCCGCGTCGACGTCGGCTTCAGCGTCTGGGTCCCAGAGTCGGAAACGTAGCTAGATGCCCAATTGGGCCTGGGTGTTTTTCTTTCTTATCTTCTTGTTCAAACATACCTCTTTTGCGCTATTTTTGTTTTTCATTACATGTGTGTAGGCTGGCAGACAAACAGACAGGCAAGGTATTCGAAAACTGTTGGTCGTTGTGATAAACCTTAGAGAGGGTTCTTTCCTATCTGACGCTTCAGCCTCTGTGTCTTATCGATTATCGATTATCGGCAACATCCGTCCACGTGGACTACGTCACACCTAGACGCCCACCACCTTCATTCAGAGTACTCGCCACCCTTGTACACCCTCGCCACCGGTTCACAGCACTACGCCAAGCTGCTCGCCGTGTTATGTTGTGCCTTGAAACCGATCCTTTTATTCTTTTGTGCAATAGCCTTTCATTTGGTTGCTTGGACCCGCGCTGTTGCGTGGCTTTACCACGGCCACGTACTACCACAAACTGAGCGAAGCTGTCTACGTTAGCGCTTCCACATTCGCTTTGTGTCAGTTCAGAGGCTCTACCATTGGCCCGCGCGAAATCCACATTCCTTTCACCTCATTCCTTCTCGCTTGGCTGAGCTTTGTGACTCCTGCTTCCGGATAAACCTCTGCTTCCCCTGGTAGGCGATTCATGATGACATTCGCAGTTCGTTTTGCAGCCACTTGCGGCCCAACTTATCACGGTTACTAGGCGTACTCGTCTTTCCGCTGTAGTTTTTTAATTAGTTTTTTTCCAGAACACCGACGGAAGTCTGG
>QLOU01001456.1:0-22615 GCA_003313715.1 Russula abietina
CTTCTGCAGCTCGTTCCTTATGCTATGATAGACAGCCTCGTATTCCTTGTCGCGAGCCATCCAGCCCTTCGCCTCGGCAACTTCCTCCTCAGTGAGTGGCTTGATGTCTGCAGGCGGTACAAGGGTAATGCGCATCGTCTTGCTACGTGTGGGTGCAGAAGGTGCTGTTGTAGTCGGAAGTGTGGGTTGTAGATGCCGGTACCGTTGGATGATGGGGATGGGGGAGACTTACTGGGACAGGTGCATCCGGCATGTTAGGTCGGCGGTGGTCGTCGCTCGAGTCGACGGAGGCAAGCGAGTGTGGACTCGAGGTGTCAGACCGGCCATGGTCGGGGAGGAGGACGAGCATGCCCTCTTGCTTAGAGGTGCGCGTGCCAGAGCCGGAGTGGCCCTTGATCGATTGATCATTCCCTGAGCCGCCAGGAAGTCCTTGATCTTCTCACGGAACTGGGTGACATTATTGTTCTCCTATAAGAAAAACACACACACAAAAGGATGAGAACCCTGGCAAAACGGAGACGACCACGCGTAGCAGCGCGCAAACATACCTTGAGTCAATCGGGGCGCTTCTGGCCAAAGCCGAGGCATTGGAGGTGGAGACAGATACAGGTCTCGCAACGGCACTCTGCGTTTAGCCGTTCGTCGCATTGGGTTTTGAAGTGGCGGTTGCACGTCCGTGAAGCTGGGTGTACTGAAGCTTGCCTGTCGTTGTCTCATTCCCGCCGTGCTGATCCCTACGTTGGGCATGCTCGAAGATGACTGGAACAGTGTAGCGTTACCCGCCATAGGTGTTTGCGGAACTGGAGGAAGTGAAGTTTGTCCTGCGCGGTAAGCATTAAATTGGGATGGATCCTGAAGAAACTGCTGCTGTATCTGTTGCATACGCTGCCGTTAGCAAAGTTGTGAGTCACAAAGGGAACGCCTGAACGAGCACGTACACCGTAGTTCGAATGTGCCTGGTGGTGATATGCAAACGACGATGCCAAGTTCGGCGTACAAGCCATTGCAGTCTCTGCGGCCTATCCGCTCCCTCTCTACATTCAATCCGTATAGCGGACGAATGTGGTCAGATAGGGACAACCTGGTGATGGCTTGAGCATCTGAAGCTCAACCTTGGTGACGGGGGATGCACCAGATGGTGGCAGAACCAGATCGACATGAATATCCCAATGCAGTGTCCAGGGAGGGAGAGGGGCAAGAAAGGGAGCAAGGATGCCAGGAAATGAAGAAAATTGATGCATGCAACGCATGCAACGCCATGAAACCAAACGACTTAGCAGAAATTTTTGGTGAGTAACAGCAGACACAAATAGATGTACACACGTCCACATATGAAAAAAAAAAAAGTTGAACACCCACTTCAACTTCATTCCTAATGTCCTCAAAGTGCCCAAGGTCAACCAGCTCGTCTGCACTGTCACATGCAAGTTCATGACAAGGATTTTCGAGGACGCTTGTTGCGTGCTTACCTGCATAGCCATGACAGCAGGTTGCCTCCCCTTCCTTTTTTTTTTCTTTCTCTATTCACTACAGGAGACACTCACGAATTTATCCTGCGTAGCTACAACTCCCAACTTTCATGGCCGATTCATCATCTCATAGACTTGACCTCTGTGTCGGAGGAAATATCGACTCGGGAAAAAGATAGGATCCGGCTCTTTTGGTACGTTGTGAATATTTTCTACTCCGAGGCACATTCATGATTTTCCTCACAGGTGATATCTATCTTGGCATCAACATCATACAGTATTGGGCGAGGAAGTCGCCATCAAGTTGGAGTCCATGAAAGCCAAGCATCCTCAGCTCAAGTATGAATTCAAAGTATACAAGACGCTTGCCGGTGGTGTTGGCGTCCCTTTCGTGTGCTGGTTTGGTACCGAATGTGATTATAATGCGATGGTCATCGATCTGTTGGGCTCCTCCCTCGAGGATCTGTTCAACTTCTGCAACCGGAAGTTTTCCCTCAAGGCAGTCCTTCTTCTGGCTGACCAACTCGTGCATAGGCATCCAGTCCATCAATTCTCACCTGCTAATGTGTTGACTAGATCTCTCGCATTGAGTACATTCATTCATGCAATTTCATCCATCGTTGTTACCGGACAGTGAATCCCTAGAAGAGAGGGCGCTGACTGTTTACCAAAGTGCATTTGCTGGGCAAACGCGACTGTTCTGTTCTCTTTTCGATTCTGCTCTCGCTATGTGTAATTGTGTTGACTTATGGACTGGTATAGTAACTCGCCGACCATATGCCTTAGATCCAGATCTGTTGGATCTATAGTAACAAGTTCACTACCCAGTTTTTGACCAGATTTGTCCGTGTCCCCTACTTTACATATCATCTGCTTTACGATACAGTGTGCCTCAAAATGCCTGCTTTGCGTCTCCTTACTATATGTGTCTGAAGGGATCTGTCTGTTTATGTCTTGCTTCCGAATAGTTACTCAATATGTTACAGAATGACTTCGTCGACCAAGTCACTGCCGCATGAAACAAGGACTTCTGATTCGCAGAACCCTGTTACAAGTTTAACAGTGACAAAAGGGGACCACCTCTGATTCGCAAAGAGTTCCCTTAAAAGTCTACAAGAGTTGTTCAAGCTTCGCATTTCATTACTATACATGTTCAAGAATGCCTTCCAAGACATCACCGCTCCATATAGAGGGAAAGGTGAGCTCTATGGTAGAGATATGTCCAAAACGCGTTTAGGAGTGAGTAGAGGTGTCCACAATATCGCGCTTTTGGCCCTGTTTGGCTTTGCCTGATAGATTTCATTTGTTTCGAGTATAAATAGCCCTGTAGTTGTTACCGGAGAAGCTTCAGACTTCTCTTGAATCATATTCTGTGTTTCTTAACGCTTCTGAAGTTCTTCATATCAATTATACTCTTCAACAAACTCCCTTCATTATCCTCTTTCTCACGGTTACTCCAAAGTAACAAACTCTAAAGAATACAAACAGCGCGTTACAACACGTTGTTTAGAAGGCTTCTAAAAGCATCAATAGAAGTCTATAGAATTGAGTGCTCGTGTTACGAATAATCCAAGTCACTCAAAAGTCAAACCAAGTCATACAAGTGGGCCAGAAAATTGGCTAAAGCCTGAACGCCTCACAGAGCGTATCAATCGTGATATCAAGCCCGACAACTTTTTAATGGGCATCGGCAAGTGTGGTAACCAAGTCAATGTTATTGACTTTGGTCTTGTGAAAAAGTACAGGGATCCAAAGACCCATCTTCACATCCCCTATTGTGAGAACAAGAATCTGACCAGAACCGCCCACTACACATTCATTAACACCCATCTAGGTGTAGAGCAGGCTTGGTGTGATGATTTGGAGCCGCTTGCCTATGTTCTCATATACTTTCTTCATGGTGCCCTTCTGTGGCAAGGGCTCAAGGTGGCCACAAAGAAGCAGAAATACGATTGTATCATGGAGAAGTTGACAACCACCTTTGACCACCTTGCGAAAAAGCTGCCCTTCGAATTTGTCCTGAAAAACATCTGAAGATGTTCCTCTGAAGCTCGTCGTGTGTATCATTGCCATCTGCTCCGCCTATTTCTCATTTCTGCTTTACAGAGTGCATCAAACACTGGTCGGAGACAAGGTCTACCTCAATGTGGGCACACCTCCATCCTCTCCTCGATTCCTTCATCTCACCCAACATCATGGTGGTCGTCTTGTGACTGAGCACAGAATGGTTACAGATACTAGTTCGAGAATAGGTTGCTTCCTTTGATGACGGCACCCCTGCCCAACGTTATTTTTATAGCACCGATTGTTGTGAGTGTCATTGTCCTTGGTTTAGTGTTGCATCTGACCATTCTCATAGGGAACCAATATCTCATCATCTTTGGCAGCATGGGAGCCACTTGCGGTGACTATCAACATCTTGAATATTGCATCATACGACCTCTTTAGTGCGAAGGGTGTGTACAGCATGTCCCACATTTTCCACATGACTCTGACTCTCATATCTTACCTGCGGGATGTACAGACAAATACCTCACCACTTTATGGAAGGGTACGCCAACACCCATGCATTCCTGAGCCTGACCATATCCTGTATTTCATCGGGATCTAGATCCTGCGACACTGGCAGCGCGCCAGCCACCCCAACAACATCACAGGGTCTTACCTTCCCCTTCCCTAGCATCCGAACTGCTGATGATGCTGAAGCTGCTCCTGTGATGCCGTGCCTGCACCTATGTCTAAACCCACATCCACGTATTCAATTCTGCACCTTATCCCCTCCATCACAGCGCGCTCACCTCTCCCTCTCGTTCCTCGTATCTCTATCGCTCCCACACTCCACCCATTGCATAGTCAGCTCAGGATCGGAGATGAGTCGATACATGAAAGAGCAGGGTAAGCACAGCGATGATGGGATGAACATTGTTGCATGGGGAGAGGTGTCGCTGAAGCAGCAACAGCGGGGGAAGAGGAGGACAGGGAGCTCATCGGGAATGGAGAAGATTTGCATCCAAAGTCAGTTGATACGCTCTGTGAGGCGTTCAGGCTTTAGCCGATTCGTTGGCCCACTTGTACAATCAGTTCGACTGGTTGAGTGACTTGAACTATTTGTAACACAAGCACTCAAATCTATAGACTTCTATTGATGCTTTTAGAAGCCTTCTGATAAGCGTATTATAATGCGCTGTTTTTGTTTTCTTGATTTGTTACTTTAAGTAACCGTGGGAAAGAAGATAGTAAAGGGGGTTTTATTTGAAGAGTATAATTGGATATGGAGAACTTCAGAAGCGTTGAAAAACACAGAATATAATTCAAGAGAAGTCTGAAGCTTCTTCGGTAACAACTACAGGGCTATTTATACTTGAAACGAATGAAATCTATCAGGCAAAGCCAAACAGGGCCAAAAGCGCGATATAGTGGACACCTCTACTCACTCCTAAACGCGTTTTGGACATATCTCCACCATACAGCTCACCATTCCCTCTGCATGGGGTGGTGACATCCCGGGAGGCTTTATGAAGTCTTGTATAGTACTGGAATGCGATGACTAGTCCGAGAAGAAGGGCGGGCTTTGCTAAACAAAGCACTCCTTCTGTACATCCAGATCTAGCTGACCCTCTGCTAAATGGAAGGGTTGGTTAAACATGGTAAGTACTAGGCCTAGCAAAGCTTCTGTATTGTAACAGAACTTCCAATTGTATCGTAATGAGTCACTAAAAGGGGTTTCTTGAGGCATACTTGTATAGTAAAGCAGACGGTACAGTACTTCGGACAATGAGGCGAGACTTGTATAGTAATTGACAAATATAGACAAGGACTGGGCAGTTGATACGCTCTGTGAGGCGTTCAGGCTTTAGCCGACGTTCTGGCCCACTTATACGACTTGGTTTGGGTTTGAGTGACTTGACTATCCGTAACACGGGCACTCAAATCTATAGACTTCTATTGATGCTTTTAGAAGCCTCCTGAAAAATGTATTGTAACATGTTGTTCGTAGTTCTAAGATTTGTTACTTTGAAGTAACCGTGGGAAAAGAAGATAGTGAAGAGTTTTATTTGTAGAGTATAATTGATGTAGGAAGCTTGAGAAGCGTTATGAAACACAGAATATGATTCAAGAGAAGCTTAGGGCTTCTCTGGTAGTAATTACAAGTCTTTTATACTCGAAATCTATCAGGCAAAGCCACACAGGGCCAAAAACGCGATATTGTGGACACCTCTACTCACTCCCTTTTGCGTAATGGACAGGTCTGCACCATAGAGCCCATATTTCCTATCGTAGGGGGTGGGGTGTCATACAGAACAGTTGAGAGACGTATAGTAACCAAACTTAACCTATTAAAGATGGTTTGAATCTGAACTTGGAATCACTATCTTTAGCAGGAAATAGTATTGGTACGAGTCCGTAGGGAAAACTTCCAATTCTGTATAGTAATGGACCAGCGAAACAATCGGTCTTGTAAAGGCGGTAACTTTGGGTTTCTTGAAGCACGCGGTATTGTAAAGCAGTCGGTATAGTACTTTGGACAATGAGGCGAGAACTGTATAGTAAGGACTTGATATGGTAAGGACTTGCGAGGTCGTTACAAGAGGTCCAATAGATTTGGATCTAACACGTACGGTCGACGAGTCACCATATCAGTCCACGAGTCAGCACAATGACACATAGCGAGAATTGAATTGAACAGAGAACAAAACAGTCACGTTTGCCCAGCAAACACGCTTTGGTAAACAGTCAGCACCCTTTCTTCTAGGGATTCACTGTCCGGTAACAGCGGTGGGCAAACCGTTTATCGTACAGTTCTAATTGAGACCTGTCACAGGAGCTCCAATAGATCTGGATCTAATGCATACAGTTGCTGGGTTACCATATTAGTCCATGAATCAATACATTGACACATGACAAGAGCAGAATCGAACAAGGAACAAAACAGTCGTGTTTGCCCAGCAAACCCACTTTGGTAGACAGTCAACACCCTCTCTTCTAGGGACTTACATCAGGAAAAAAAAAACTAGGCTAAGTATCCTACATAGTCCTACATAGAATTGTAACCTGAGAGACAAGTCCCTGTTTAGTAACCATACCAATTTTACATAGTGCTGGTAGAAATGGTCGCTATTCCATAGAAACAATAGAAAATGATCAAATTATATATACCCATGTAATATGTCATAGATGCCAACCTTTCTATATAAACTGGCTGTAGGATTGCTGTAACTGCTCATAGGTTTGTATATACACTAGGAATTTTGATAGAAATTATAGAATCCCATTAGAACTTGCACAGGTGGCACACATATTGTTGCAAATTAAAAAAAATAATTATATTTGGTTTCTAGGGACTCAAGTACAGGGAGATACACACAACGCAGGACCTACAATGCAGTGTGCCAGTGATGTGGTGATGCCCATGTGCCCATGAGCTGGCACACATGCCGCGCGGCCATCGCCCCTCTGTGCTGTGTTAACTCCGCCCTGTTCCTCGGTCATCTCGACGTCTGGCTGTCTGGGGCACCATCCTGCCCTTCAAACAGGGCAAGCGCTTCATTGCTTCGCCTGTGGTAGAGTTGCTGCTGCTGCAGGCGCTGCTGTCGATTTGGAGGGCTGTTGCATGGCCACCGGAGTAGCTGCTGGTGCAGCAGTCGCGCGCCCTGTGTCGGTGGTGGTGGGAGTGGTGGTGGGAGTGCCATGTGGTGTGAGTGGTGTGGAGCAGAAGGGCGAGAAGTGTAAGTACGTGATGGCGTCAATGAAATGAGAGCAAACACTTACTGAGTAGTATCGTGACTCCGTGACTTCGTAAGACGTGGAGGTGGAGCGTGCACACGGGAAGTAGGTACTTCCGTTGTGCGTTGCTGCGCCCACATGGCTGTGCGCTGTCACCAAACATTAAGACAATAAGACAACGTCAAAGGAAAAAAAACTCACAAGGGAAAAGGTGTGACACCAATACCAGCATCAACGAGATGTGATGTGTGGGAGGACACAGTTCACGTCCATAGGATGCCCCTCGGTGTGACACGCCACTGCTCCTATGACGATGACCGCAAAAATGAAAGTGGAGAAAAGACTCACCATGGAAAACATGGGGAGCCACGCGTCCGACTGACTGGGGTGTAGACAGAGGTGGGTAGTTGTGATAGACGACGAGGCCGATGTGCAGGTCCCTGCAACTGCAAGCGCATGTGCCAGAGCCTAGTGTGAGCCTCAGGAAGTAGGTGTGCTAGCGTTGGCCGCGTGGCCTGGACGGTGACTTGCAGCTGAAAGAGCCTTGGAAGAGTCGGTGGGTGGCAGCGGTGAAGGTAGCGGCGGAGGTCAGGGAGACAGTGAGAAGATAAAAAAAGACCCACACGGGTCAGGCACCCAGTAATATTCCATACTGAAGAAGATGAGGAGGAGGAGAGGGTTACACAAGAAGTTCTTGAATTCGTGTGTTGGGTGGTAAAGGAGACAAGCGTGCCAGTGACTTGAAAAAAAAAAACGAACCGTAATATGTCATGTGACTGGCACTGGCGCGACTTCAAATTCAAACAAGGGCTGCGCGTTTGCCAGGGGGCTGAAACTCTCGCACTCGGCTGCACCACCTGTGCGGCTGTGCCCCCATGAATTCCATTTGTTTTTCCCCTCTTGTGTGCCACTTTCTTACAACATTTCCCTGGTGAATTGTCAAAGCATTAATCATGCTATCTTTCTAAGGTACTAAAAAGGTTTACCAGGTTTACCACTATTGTTATCTCTTCTCATTTGTTGCTCTGTATTATCTGTAGTATTTATAAATACATGATAATTACATAGATACACAATTTTTTGTTGGGTTAAGTAATTGCATCAGTTCTACTGGGTTTATGTAAATGCATCAGTTTCTACCAGGTTTGAGTAAGCATGTCAGTTTCTACTTAGCTCTATATAGCCTCCAGAGACAATAGAGACACACAATATTTACATAAAATGCGACATTCTATCATTGAAATTTTTTTTCCTGATGTACTGTCTGGTAACATCAGTCATGGATGTGGCAGTAAAGAAGCCAGGGTTGCATTGGAGGTGTCGAGGTGATGGATCACAAACAGAATACAAATGAATATTTCTAGAATGTAATGTTTATCCTAGTACACAATTCTAATACAAGATGATTTGTCCAGTTCTATGCTGGGTAAACTAGTCTAGTTTGCCAAATAATGCTTGGCAAGTCTACTATACTACTTCTACAAACTAGACTAGTTCCGAAAGTAGACTGCTAGCACTAGATTGTTTGAAACTAGATCATGGCAAGTCTTACTAGACTAGTCAAAAAACTAGGGTACTAGTTTACTAGCCGTGACTAGACTAGTACGGCTAGTAACATTTTATTTTGCTGATGTCTGCGCCTCCTCTCCCCACACCAAGCAATAGTGGCATGGTGCACACAATCCCGCCACTGCCAGCCACAACAACGGTGAGATGCAATACCCCTTTGATGGAGCACCGCCCGGCATTGTGGGACGTACACACATGTGAGGCTATTCAATGGTGCTTTACACCACTCACACTGTCCGACGTGACCGTTCCAATTGACCTCTCACCTGAGGGTAGGGAAAATCACGAGTTGAGCAACCCATGCAGGTTGGCGGGCCGGGTTTCTCCGGGTGCGGGTGTGGGTTGCAAAATTCCAACCCACAACCAACCCACGCCCACAGCGAGGGTTGGTCCAGCCCGCTATGGGTTTGTTTTTTTGCCAGTGGGCGTGCACGGGTACTGACCATCGATAAGGGAGATTACCGATCTCCACCGACTCCACTGCTCTGCTGCCGCCATCCACGGAGCCACTGGCCCCGCCCACTGCAAGTCACCGCAGCGTTCTTTTGCAGCTCCATGGCTGTCTTCGTCGTTCTCCTCGACTCCATCTCCGTCTCCGACTCTCCAGGACTGAGAGTGAGAGTTCTCCCATGCCGCAGTGCGACATTCAGGTCGCAGACCCTTCCCAACTTCCTGTGGTGAGTCACTCTCAAATCTCGACCATCATAACGAATTGCAAGTCACCGCCAGCATCATCCTTCAATAGGACCGTCATCAGCGCATCCTCAGGTTTAAGCCATCAAGTAACTCATTCCAACCCAGCCACCCGATTGGGCCGATTCGTATAAGGAGGGCACACCACACACATTGATCAACTCTCATCCGATGTCTCGGACTCTCGGTGCGTGTATCTAATCCATTCTTCGATAGCTATTTATTCAATCTTGCTCTTTTCCACCACCACCGCCGTCGGACTCTGTGAGAGTCTGACACCCACAAGTCCCCCATCCAGGTCTGTCCAGGCCACACCCCACCGCTTCCTCGACATCCTCGACGTCTGAACTCTCAAACCAGTCAGACACACAGCTCCCTGTGTTTTTCATGGTGAGCTCTTTATTTCTTCCACATTGTTTTTGTGCTCATCGTCATAGGAGTGGTGACGCGTCTCACTCTCACCAAGCCCGGATTGAACAGCACCAAGGGGCATCCTATCACGGGCGTCCTCCCATTGTCCTCGCTCGGAGTTCCGTCCGGTTCAAGCTTTGCTCCTCGACCATCCCTCGGCATGGTGTTGATCGATCTAGGACCTTGCCCTCAGCATGGACCCAAACATCACGGGCGCCCTCTTGGATGGTCCCGGGGGCTACTACAGCATTCGACTCCAGAACAATAGGTACATCTCCTCTGTAACTGTCAGTGGCCACACGGCCCCTTCACTCTTCCATACTACCATGCACGGAGCCAACTCAGCCAAGTCCCACACTACAAGTCGCCACACCACTGCCAGCCAGTTCTATGAGTTCTATGTCCACCATTCCGTCTCTGCATCTTACTAAAGTCTCTTTTTCAGAATCAAATACCACTCCCCGCCCTCATCCACTCGTTCACGAACGCCACGGCCATGATCTACTTCATGTCCCAAACGATGAGGAGCACCACATTCCGCCCCACACAGTGACGAGCACTACGCTCCACCCCACACTGGACTTGAATCGTGCGTTTTTCGTTCCCTTTCCTTTTCCTCGCGTTCCCTCACGTTCATGCCTGCATAAATGTGACAGGCACACCCATACTCGTCCACCCATTTCATAAGTCCCCCACCCTGGTCTGTCCAGGCCACGCAGCCCACGCGTCACCCACGGATGCTCTCCAATCTGAGGTATGGATGAGTCCTTATCTCTCACATGCCATCCACGACACTTTCCTCTTACAGTTCTCTACTTAAGTTACCGCAAAAATTTGAGTGAGGGTCACGCTGTACATGCTGCCTCAGCCTGTTCATGCGTCGTCTCGACGCTCTCCTATCGATGCGCCTCAACGCCCTGAGCCCCGAGCTCTGATCCTCCGCCCCATCACCCCCACGTGAGGTCAGGTGGGGTCGCGTGAGGGTCAGGTGCGCGTCGAGAGCGCAGGGGGCAGGGTCGCACGTGCCTCATGACAATGCGCACAAATGGGACCACCTCAACTGTCGCAGCTGTGGGCCGCTCTCACGAATCATCATACTCCTTCATCACTTACGGACCCTCTGCCAATTGTTACCACAGAAGACAGGCGATCACTCGGATTCACTCCATCTCGACATCCAGGTCCACGTCCCTTCTTTTCTCCTCTGGTTTAGCCCATTGTGCTTGAATCTTGAATTGTACGTGTTTCTCTTTTCATTTCATTTTTCCATCACATTCCCTCACATTCAACGACTGTTTCATCCATCGATCCTTGCTTTCCCACCCGCACGCCTGCACGCACCTCAACACCCCGAGCCCCGAGCCTGATCCTCATGACAACACGCACAAACGGGACAAGTAGAAGTCGCTCGCATGGGTATTGAGCGTGGTCTGGATGTGACAGGGCAGAGCACCCACCCCTTCCAACGCGTGCACGATTCTCCTTGAATTCATAGTAGTAACACATCATTAAATGAGTATATTATATGTAGTAGTAATAGTACATGTAATATAGTGGGCCAACCCGCCATCAATTTGGTGCGGGAACCCTCCAAAGGTGTGCCAATCCCGTGAGAAAAACCCATACCCTGCGAGCGGGAAACCCGCACCCTTGGCGCGGGGCATGGGTAGCGCCGGTGGTGGGAACGGGTTGCTAAAAAAAACCCCAGGGTGGCCCGTGATTATCCCTACCTGAGGGCTTCTACAATTGGCCCATGCCTAGTACGGGCCGTATCTTACGTGATGATCAGGTGGCTTACTCACGTGAGCTGAGAACGCGGTGCCGAAATAGGAAGGAGAGCAGCAGCAAAGTCGCGTCCTGCTGAATACGGCAAGACAAACGAGCAGAAAACTGGGGAAACTTATTTCTATTTCTATTGATGGAGCTTGTGCTCGTGTGCTTATAATAAATACAAGATCGAGCAGGACAGGGAGCAACGTTCAGCGCACAGATTGAGTTATTCGAGTCTTGGGCTATGGACCAGGGCTAAGTTAACACGAGCGAGTTGACGTCCAGTGCCCGCGATCTGGAGGTTGAGAGAAGGGGGCGATGATCGTGATTCATGAGGTAATGATAGCAGCTGGTGGGCGCTCCCACAATTTTGTTCAGGACGATGGCCAGGATCTTCAGCGAGCCGCCACTGACGCATACTTACAACGTCTCAAAAGATTCGCTGTTGTGCCGGAGGTTGGTTATTTCCACAGATGCGTTTTCTGGTCACAATCTGGTGTTTAATCTAGTCATAATAAGATTACAGTTAATCCAAGAAGGGGTAGTACAGAGAGTAGTCGGCCGTGTGCAGAATAAATCACTACATAAATATTCGTGTCCGAGTCCTTGCTACAGCCAGCCAGGCCGGCAGTCAAGAACATTTTCCAAACTATGACGCTACGAGCTCACACGCTCACGGCGCCTAAACCAATTTCAAATTTTACCGGGTCAAACTGAGTGTAAAAGTTTTGCATAAAGACGGTACCCAAAACCCAGTAATCTGCTCAAAATAAGAACGGTGTGTGCAAATAGTCTAGAAGGTTTTGCTTACTATCACTACCTGAGGTGATGCCACTCACACAAAGGCCTTCTTTAGAGGAAGGACCGAGGATGTAGCCATCTGGGGGTATTGTGAAGTTCGTACCGCCGAATTTAAAGATTACATCCACAGACGTGTTGCACGGGACTATCATTTGCACGTAAGTCAGTCAGCTACTCCAACACTAAGACCGCAACTTGCGTACCTGTCCATTGGCCGCTGTTTGGATCCTGGGCCGAACCCGGGAAATTTCCATAGAGATTGGCGATATCCCTTGAATCCCCAGCGACAACGGTAGTGCCCGAGTCGAAAACTGCTTGCTTATTGGTGATTTTAATGTCATTTCCGTTGGCTATGACAGAATCCAATGGGATCTGCCAAAAAACCTGTATGGTGTCCATGTCAAACAAAGGCAAGAATCAGCCGTAATATAATCACCGAATTTTTCGTTACTTTTATAAAAGTCAATTTTCCCGCAATCCTAGTAGTATCCGTTCCTCCAATAATAAACTGAGGGCCTGGCCCAGTCCCAGAAAAAACCATCCCGAATACTTGTTGTCCCGTAGGAAGTGTTTTATTGTCGACGAGATCTTGGAACCAACTACCTGCACTCAGAAAAGAGGCTCCCGGAAATCCCAAACCCATAGCTCCGTCTGCCGGGAAGTTTGGGGATTCGAAGCCAACGTCAATTTGTATGGCCGCGAGCATTACCACATTAATAATCTATTGATAAGGTCAGTTACCCCTTAGGGCGCCCTCTTTCAATTAGTATGAATCATGAGTACCTCGAACCCGCCAACAGAAACCGAATCGAATATAATATCGCCGGTGGCACTGACAGTGTTTAAACTGAAATAAAGTTTGCCCTGGGATCGGTTGTCGTGAAAGGTGGAACTGAGCGAAGGATCGTAGAGCTTTTTTCCAACGCAGGTCTGGCAAGAAACGTTACAGAGGAACATATTGGGGGTAGACGTGTCGAGTTGCACTGCACATTTTGTGGTCAGTTTCGATGTCTGCGCTACCCGAAGTCAAGGTGGTGACTGACAACTAAACGCTCTGCTAGGAGTACCAACTAAGACGTCGGCAGTCCACACTGTATTCGAGACGGTATGCGCGGTAAGGCCAGACGAGATAAAGCGGCGCTCGTTCGAATGCCTTCGCTTCGATGCAAGGGGGTGGATTTCACCAGTGCGTTTTTCGTACGTACGGAATGCATGGTCATATTTCCTAAATGGACCAGTCCGTTAAGGTTGATCTGATAAAAAGGGGACAAAGGGAACACGAACACCATAGTCTGATAGACGCCAGCTTGCACTCTCTCAACATCAACACGCCCATCATGGTTCAAGTGGTACGAGTACTTTGACAAAGGGAGGGAAATTGGGCCTTCAAGGCGGGATGAGTTCGGAGAGATCGGAACTGCCCCCACGAGGAAGGGGAGTGCTGCAAAAGCGAAGACCGTGGAGAGGTAAAGATACATATCGTGAATTAAACAAGTGGCCCGGACGAGCAAACCAATTTATATCCCTAGAAGCATCATCCACGCTCCAGATGTGGATCGCAAGAACATCAATGAGATATTGCAACCTACCTGCTCGGGCATTTCGGTTTCAGCACTGGCACCATCAGGGCAGGGAATCGCCTCTGCGCTAGCGAGCACTAGCGAGCAATAAGAGGAGAAAATGTTACGTTACGCCTCCGTCGTCGAGGCACCCACACATTGAAAAATAAATAATTTGGTCTTAATTATCTACTGAAGTGTCAAATACAGGTACATGTCTGTGAATGGATTAGTTTAGAATGATTGCACACTACAAAGGATCAACTCAACTGAAATGATCGACGCGCTTCGTCGCCCATCCCAAACGAGTCTTGATACCTTATACATAGGGTGCTTGGGATCAGGTGTCGCTGGGATGATCCGCCTGTGCAAGTCCTTTTGTTCCTGACGAATGTGGACCGCATCCGCTATCTCCGTTTCATTGAAAATGCCGCTCTTTGTAAATTTAATTTTATGGTGTACAGGAACGCGGGTGAACGCAATGTGAGTATCGTGTGCACGATCCTGTAGTGCAGTTCCAGACAGTCCGGAGTGGTTGTGTTGTGCGATGAATTCGGCAAGCATGTCTTGAAAATCGACAGCCGAGTGTCCAAGCAGTGTCAGTCATTTCTGTTTCTGCCGAAATTATGTCTGCCGAATCAGCACAGCAGTGGTACAGCACGGGACGTGTTGCTACAGCTCGGCTCAGCTCTGTTGAAAGAAGCGGGCACGCGAGCGGGGGTTATCTACCGAATCTACCGCGATGTGCGTCCCAAGCTTCTCCAAAGACGCTCGCATGGTTTTGACACAGCACAGGTTCGATTCAGCAACGACAAGACACCATACAAAACAAACTTTTCCGCGACCTTCTCAAGAAGCGGGAGAAAGGGTATTTTTGCTGGTTGTACGTCCTTGTGTGCCTTGATAAAGTCTCGGTTGCACCTAAATCCTCTCCTTTAGATCATATGTGCGTTCGTTTTGCATCTTATTCCGCTTGAGATGTTCCGTTAAGGTCTGTATACGTGAATCTTCAGAATGAGTGAGGGAATTTTCTACCACTGGAGGTTACTACACGCTCACCGTAGCATTGTAGTTAAAGCCAGGCGGCTATGATTACGTGGCTCGCATTTTGTACGTCACAATATAATGTGATGCACCCAACGTTACTGACACCCACTGCCAATCATATCCAGCGCCCAGCTAATGAGGTACAGTAGTAGATTCGGATTATTCGGATCAAACGTTGACCAAATCAGGTAGAATACCATCAAATGCTGTTAACTGTAATTGACTGATCTGATTACAATTTATCTAAAGAAAATGAATTACTGTCTCAGAGATGGTAATCATCGCACAGTAGCATGCATAGCAGTATATATGCATATGCTGCACCGCGCGGCTGAGGGCCTCTGAGAGGTGTTCCAAAGCGGGGCCTCTTGTGTCTTTGTGAGCCCTCTTGGTCCTCGTCGTCCCCGGACAGACTCCTTTCATGTGCATGAGCTGGAAACAGAGAGAATGATGCCAGAGCCAGACGTAGCGTGGGGGGCGAAAAGGCTTCTTGGGAGGGCATCATATGTTGAAATGCGACATGCCGATCACGAGCTCTAGCAGTTCACGAACAATAGATGAAGGAGACTGCGTCCCATGGCTTTTTTGAACCACATATGATCCCAACACCAAGAATGTTGTCCTTTCGGGAGCATTGTTCTAGAGAGGGAGATTGTACTAGGAGGATAATGCTTCCGCTTCTTGTAGAGCCTTCGGTGGCGACTCGGAAGCTGAATGCGATATACAATGATCCGAGATTGGGTGTTTGGTCTCCAACAACACGCTCCTCTGCATTCGCGCGTAGTTGCAAATGGCTGCCGTCCGAGCAGCGTTATCCTCCATTTTGTCTCCACGAGTTTTCTCATGGCGATTGAAGGCTATTCAAAAGAACGCGCACACCACGGTCTCTGAACCTACAAACACGTAAACCAAAGCGCGGAGCATCAGGAAACTAGCCCACTCACATGTAGATGGGTGTCATGGCGTGAACATCGGGAAAAATCGGACCATTCGTGCTAAGCGGGATGCCCATGATCGCCGCGCCGTGATGGCTTCCGATCGTGCTCTGATCTGCTCCTCTCATCCGAAGAATGGCTACAGACTCAGAATGACTTAGGGGGACTAACGTCTAAAGACTCTAAACTGAATACCGGGCACAGCCTCCGTCGGCAGTTCTAACCTAGGGTTTTCATCGGAACAAATCAGACAATTATTGTACTGCTACAGCAGTGTCACAGCCTACCACCGGCTATGATAGATGAAGGAGCTACACCAATTCAGGAAAAACTCTCCTTGCCAGCGAAGTGCTAATTTCTTGAGTGGGAAGCGTTTCAGGTCCACACGCGTATAAAACCCTCAAGCTTGAGCCCTACTCTCTTTCAACAACATCATCCATACCCTCTCCTCAGAGAACACCTGTAGGCCTTAGTCAGGTCTCCATTCATCTTACATTGCCATCTTTTCCCCGCTTCAATTCGTCTACGCGCCATTCCACTCTACTATCCTCTCCGTCATCGAGATGCTCTCCAAACTATTCACCATTCAAGCATCCATTGCCCTCATAATCATCATCGCTTCAAGTCTGACGTCCTCCGTCAATGCTGCAGCCATTGCTCCCGGGCCTGCTCGTCAGTTCCTCTTAGGCTATTTTTTGGCCTCGTTGACCGAGAAGAACTTTTACTGACTTCCAATGCAGGGATCTTCCGCGATCGGCGAGCGGACTCTGTGCTAGCCCCGGTGATGGCCCGGTTTAACGAAGAGCGCCAACTTGCTGTCAGCGCAGAGGAATACGCAATCCATGATTGTAGAGGTAACGAAGACGATCTTGCCTGCTTGGTCACTCAGCAGGGCGCTCTCGATGCATGTTTATTTACCTATGGCAAGAATGACCAGGCTGGGTCTCAGGGCTGCCTCCACGCTTTATGTCCAAATACTAGCTCAAAGGTTATTCAGTGCCTTATGTCCATCCTGTAACATTCTGAAACAGAATTGACCATTTATACACTGTATTCAATAAAAATGGAATTCAATCTATGAGTACAGTTTCAACTCTGCGGGGCCCAACAACACCACCGATTTCTGCTGGAATGGAGCTCATCTCTCGTATGTACACATAAACTGTGTAAGATGTGCGGCCTCAGAAACACATTGCAGAATGGTTATTGAGAACAAGGCCTAGTGAGGGTCATTGATATCTGTCGAAAATGGAGTCTTGGTTCGAAACTGCACCAAAAGCTTTATGCAGTGGACGTAAGAACCGTCTTCGTCACAAAATGTTCACAAAGATTCATGCAAAGATTTTCAAAGTTCGATAACGGCAACGGGCTGCGTGGTGGGTATAAACGGGATAGTAGTAGAGGTGATTACGTTGTACCGAAGTAGGATAGGGATTGCGGAGGTAATTGCTTGGCCCTGGCTGGGGTTGCACGTTGAGAAAATTGATCTTGAGGGCAGAGTGACGTTGCTGTAAAGCTCGAGGAACGTGTCAGCACCCACCAGAGACGACGCGAACGATAGTCCTGAGTCAAGACAGCTCACGTTGTATTCCCCATGGGTCAGGGAGGTCACGAATTTTCGTACACAGAACTAGCACACTGCGGTACATGTGCGTACGTATCACTCTTGGGCTCCGCACGCTTCCACGAATCACCAAGCGCATTTCGCGTTCGACCCGGACGCTTCCCTGTCGGCTGTACCTGCATTAGTGGTTGCGGCTCCCCTCGCTATACCTTCTCGAGTGGTGCGGATTTTCGAATGACATGTGGAATCTATGCATGATAGTCCCTAAACCTAATTCAGTGCCACATCACACTTCTCACTGGCAAGTTTCGGGGTATACATAGCCAAAATTTACCTGTAAGGCAACATGATCCCGGCCCAAGTGCAGCGCACTTCGTTCAATAATGACCCCGGGCTTGCTCCCATCTTTACCTCTTCGCCTTGCCCACCGAGCAGCTACCACGGCGCTACGCAGCTCATGGTCGGCTTGGGAATGTTCATCATCGTAACATTCGTTCTTAAATGCGCTGGCTGCCATGGCCGCGTAAACGTACCAACAGACTGTCTCGTAATCGTACTGTGCCAGTATGTCGAAAGCCCGCAGCCCGCAGCAGTCAGCAGCATCCTTTACTACTACTGTACAGCGTCAAGAGGTGCCAGCGCAGAACGAGGTGGTTTGCATTGAGTGTCCATCCTTATCGACAGATTTTCCCCAGAAAAATCGGTTACGTTGAGCGTCACCTGAGCCAGCATAGACGCGTTTCTGATGTTCTTCGGCATGAGCGCGCGCCTTTGTCGTGTCACTCGCGTGCGAGATTATTGATTGTAGAGAACCGGGTGCTGTTCTTTTTTGGTGTTCGTTGCGCGAGTCTTGTGGCGACTTCTATAATGTCACGTGAACTGCCAGTAGAATTAAACGTCGGGATGTCACGGTACACGGCGTACAGGGAATGGCAACGACAACACCCCATACTCCCCGACGATCAAAGCGCCACCACCCAGTTGTCCTCACTACTGAAAATTTGTCGTCCCTCCAAGCGCGTCATGACAAATGGGCATCTCCTCCACTCCATACTCGAAGCACCACCTCCGCAGACCTAGTTGACGATGACGAGGCTATTGTCGATGCCATTACAACTTTCCATTCCGATTTTTTGCGTTCCTCGCGTGCAACTGGTCGGTCCGGTAAGGGTCCATCTGAGAAGTATTCCGTCGGCGATACTGTACTTCTTGCAACAAACCTTCAAAGGCCAAGCATCGGTGTCATTATTGCCCTGTGGGAGATCTCCAGGCATGTGGCACACTCCCGGATGTTTGCAAACATACATTGGTTTCTGCGCCCTGCGGAGCTTGCGCGAACACGCACAAAGAGGGAGCACCTAGAGGTACGATTGTTCATTCCCACTTTCCATATCCGTGAATTCACAAATGATAATTTGCACCAGAATGAGATCTATCTATCCCTTGATGCAACCTCGGTCGTCGACATTTCTGCCATCCTCGCTCATTGTGATGTTGCGTCCACTCAAAGAAAAAGTGAAAAGCCCGCTTCTTCGCGATATAAATCCAACGTTTCAACCATGGCAAATAGTTTCTTCTGTGTCAATGCAGTAGATTCTCGACGTGGGCTATACTATAAACTTGACTGGCATGCCCACCGGAAGCGGTCTCTCGAACGCGCCCAAGGGGATGGTGTGCAGTGGGGTTCCGGTGCTCCGTGGGCGATCGCGGTTGAGCCCGTTCAAAACCGCCGGACGAGGACGACATTGGCGCGGGTCGGACAAGACGCCGACACAGACTCAGGTCCTGGCAGTGATGCGGAGTACAGGGACGGATCAGCAAGCGAATCATCTAGCCATCCTGAAGTCTCGGACCTCAGTTCTCCTCGTTCTGATCTTCCTCAGACGCCATCCAAAAAGCGCAAACGACCTACATCCACCACCTCAACGCCACGACGTAAACGCGTGGCGCCTGTTCTAGCTGCTCCGACACCGCACTCTAAGCGTGCTCTTCGTGCTCGGGCACGTCGACCGGCGATGAGAGCACCGCCTCTCGAAATGGCTGGTGCATTTTCCCTTGGTGAAGAGTTGAGAGAGACGGACCCTTGGTTGCGCGCGATGCACGCACTCCATGTTGGTGCGCGGCCCGAGGCTCTGCCTTGTCGTACTGAGGAGTATGGGCGGGTCATGCGGGCAGTGGAGGAGTTACTCGAGGAGGGTAGTGGTGGATGCATCTGTGAGTTGTTTGTCTCTCTTTCCGTTCTCAATGATGAAGCGACGAATTGACTATTCTCCACAGACATCTCTGGTGTCCCAGGTACGGGAAAGACGGCAACCGTGCACGCCGTGGTGAGAGAGTTAAAGCGCATGGCCGAACAGAATGTACGTTTCTTTCATACCCTTGACCATAAGAGTAGAAATGACAAGACGGCTTGTCTCGAGTAGGAGACGAACCCGTTCACATACGTTGAGATCAACGGTTTGCGGATACCGGAGCCAAGTGCAGCATATGGTCTACTCTGGGAGGCAATCTCCGGACATGATACCGCGACCGATGGACACCTGCGCCTTGGCTCAAAGGTAGCGTTGAAACACTTATCGCGTCACTTTGGGTCGCCACGGCGTACCGGACCTGCTGGTCATGCTTGGTCAGTGTAGTTTTGTTCTCGAGAACTGTGCCAAATTTACTGAGATTGGGTATAGTGTTGTTTTGATGGATGAATTAGACCAGTTGATGACGGCGAAGCAGGATGTGGTGTACAACTTCTTCAACTGGCCAACACTCACGGGCGCAAAACTAGTCGTACTTGCCGTGGCAAACACTATGGACCTTCCAGAACGCGTCATGTCTGGCCGCGTTCGTTCCCGGCTCGGTGAGTTACCGTTTTTCTTGCCGTGGGAGACTGTGCTGATGGACATCTACCAGGCATGGTTCGAATCAACTTTCAACCGTATACGACAGCTCAGCTGGAGCAAATTGTACATGCTCGACTAGGAGGAAGTCATGAAGTGCTCTCCAAGGATGCGGTCAAGTTTGCAGCCATGAAGGTGTCAAGTATTTCTGGCGACGCCCGACGGGTGCTCGACATATGCCGGTGCGTCCCCTCACCGCACCTCGTCATATATATATATATTCATCTTTTGCAACGGGCAACGGGTACAGACGGACAGTAGAACTCGTACAACCTTCCAGGCGTGTAGCGCGAACCGACGACGTGAAAGACGTAATCCGGAACTTACAAAACTCGCCCACGACCGCTTTTTTACGCTCACTCTCACTACACGAGCGAATTCTCCTCGCCGCACTACTCAAATGCGTCCGTCGTACCGGCGTGTGCGAGATCCCCTGGGCGGACGTCAGGCACCAACACCACCTGTATTCGGGCGTGTTTGCGGATAGCGCACCCTTGCCGCGCGAGCTTGAGGGCGTACTCGATGCTTTGCTCGCTTCGCGCGTTGTGTTGGCTGAGGTGCGCGGCGCGCGCCGTGTAGTGCTAAATCTGGAACAGGCGGAAGTCGAGCGGGTACTTGGGGAAGTGGGCGGACAGCAGTGGCGGAATATGCTTGCTGCGGAGTAGAGAGATTGTCCCCGGGAAGCACCTTATTGGGATTCACGTGAGACTTTGATGAGACGCCCCCGCTGTTATGCTTCGAAAGGAACGAAAAGAAAGCAAGTGGGAGCGTTTATCAAGTACCGTAATGCAAGATCCCCTCTCTTTGTCCTTTTGGCACCTTTCATGAAGCCTATCCAACTCCGTCACATTACTTTATCTCTGGTGATTAGCTCGCCTTCTTTTCGCGTTATACATGCATTGTCTCCGTCAGGCACCTGTTGGGTACCATGTACATGTAGAAACAACTCCGTCGCTATGCATCTAGTAGCTTAAGGCTTGCACGTGTTTCCTGGCAATTTTAAGCTTTTTTTGATCTCACAGTTCCACCTCCACGCGGTACAGTAAGTCAAGCTAGCATTGGTACTTCTGTGCTGCTATGCAACCAGGCCAGATTCGGCCAACCATTCTTGTATTACCGTGATAGCAACAAGAAACAAAACCCTCTGAAAGAAGCTAATTTATAACTCTGGTGATATAACTTACTGTACAGACCTGTAACAGAAGGATAGCAATTAGACCCCAAAAATACGTTCTTAGGATTACGTGGTGCGTAACTTACTGATGGATGCAATTCCCATGACCTTGTTACTGCCGCATCAGTCAGATTTTTCTTCCTCTCTTGAATAATGGGTAACGACATGATGCGTCCCGTCCGCGTTTCGGAGGTATTTGTTGGCTTGCTTCTCACCCAGACTGAGTCTGCTCTGATGGTTTCTAATCTCTCGGGTCGGGAAAATCCGCGATGATATTCATCAGAAGTGGGCGCTGAGCGGGCGGGTGAATAGATTAACAGTACGGGGGTGAAACAATATTTCCTTGGCATGCGCAGTCACCCCACTCTGGCATGGGCGTGCCTGATGACCAGAAACAAGGCACAACAAGGACCATTGATTGTGGCGGGCGGACATAGAGGGTGGCCAAGTCGACCTGAGTCGGCATGTCTGAAAGGAATTGTTCCACATTAGATTTTTGGCACCCGAGCCACAAAAGGACTTTACTACCCTCATTGTCATTTGCTTGGACTATTCCATTGTGTTGTGGATGTCACTGCAGTCGTCAATGCGATCACCACGTTCGCCTTCTTTTGCGGCCTTGACCTTTGTGGTGGCGCACGTGCTGAATGAGGTGAAAGGGAAGAGAGGGATGATGTACAAACATCTTGACCACAATATGGCCCACCAAGTGTGACTGACTGAAGCGCGGCGCCGCATCGAACGATCGACGCAGTCCACAATCCACAATCTAAAGCGAGATATGACCAGGTATAAATAGTGTAGTAATGCCAACCAAGACGGACGTCATCTCGTCCGAAAGTTAGCCAGGTGTAAGACGCTTCAGCACCAAACTCACCTCATCTGACCTCCACCACGGCTCCCTTTCATCTCCTCCCTCGACTTTAGCAAATTAAAACAGACTACGCGCCGCCCTACCTGTTATGATAAAGAGATACAGTCTGCGACCTAATGCCAAGGGTCGTCGGG
>QLOU01001460.1:0-13003 GCA_003313715.1 Russula abietina
ATGGAGCGGCAACATCGCCGCATGTGGGCATAGCACGAATAATGTGCGAGAGGAGGAGTGTGAGGACGAATGTAGTGAAGTAGATCATTGTGAAAGGGCGGAGGTGTAGGGTATCAGTAGGTGCTGGCGCGAGATTGAAAGCGATGGAACCCCCAAGGAAAGGTATGTCTGCTCTTCACCTTCCTATATGTAGATTAGACCCTGGGATTCCTTGGTCAGTCCCTACTGTGCGCAAAAAGTCACCAAAAGTCACCTTATCAGGCCCATAGCCTAACTTATTATGATAGGATAGTCTGACTAGACTTGAGCACGGAAATAGTACGGGCTACCAAAAAAAAGGGCGGTGCCTTGTTGCTGCCTGAATAAAGTGGTGACCTCCCTGAAAGCCCATTAGGTTGAGTGGGTGACATCTGACCTGGAGAATGACGGTAAAACGGATGTTAAACACAGATGGGCGCGCAGACCAAGTGACCAACTGTCAATTAGACGCGACGCTCGTTGCGCCTGTGCCTTATTCCGGGTAAACCCGATCCCAATTACTATATTCCACCACATAATTTATTTACAGACTTAATAGTACAGTACAGTACTAGTGCGGCAATTGTACAGTACTAGCTAGGGAGACAAGACACGATAGTCATACCGTGATGCTAGTACCCTCAGACACTCACTACCAGCATGGGCGCAACTTGCCATCACACGTTTGTAAAACAACACGTAAATGCACTGCAGCAGCACAATTACTGAAATAATGATGGGAATTGTTTTCTCTTGATCGCTTCTGAGGTTCCTGGCGCCCTTTCAGTAACATGGCATTCGTCGCGTGCCCTTCCAAAGTTCGGTGCTGGCCGCCACATAGTACTTCTTACAACATAAGTAGCAACTGCTGAATTTGCGGGCTTACTATCATAGTGCGTATCAAACATACCTATGATTGTAGACAAACGCTATCGTCAAGTTCCTTGTCCAAAAGTCATGAGGTTCTAGTTCATGGTCAGATGCGTTAGGGTATCCTTGATGTTAATGGGGACATCACTCACTCATCATGGTCCTAACTGAGAGATTGTAGCCGTCGCTCGAAATTAATCGAAGTGCCCAATCATCTTATTCGTTAGATTTGCGCGTCCGGCGATAACCGCGAGGACAACAAAGGGGAATATCTGATTACGAGCACATTTAAAGGTGAAAGAGATACAGAAGTAGATGAGGCGACGCGAGTCCTTTGGGCAAGTCGGGTTTAATGTCATTTGTTGATCGAAACACCCGTCGCCCATAGTTTTGGTCAGACTACAGCACGAGCCGCAGTTAGGGGAGTTCCATAAACGACAAAAGCACCCCTTATAAAAGGACGCTGTACGTCGGAATCTCGTGGCAAGCCTGTTCGGGCCGTCTGAGCATACGCACTGTTGTCTCTTGTTGTCATATGTAGTGTCGTAGGTGGCGCGCACATGTTTGACTCCAAATTGCAGCCATTTTCGGGCTCTGACGGTGGCTTGTAGGGCGTCGGCGCTTCGTACTACAGTAGTTCGTAGGGGAAGAAGCGCTGCCTGCCTGAGGAGTGCAGGGGCAAAGGTAACAGAGCAGATCATCGTGAACAGGGTTGTAGAGGACACTGGATTATAACTGATTAGCTCCGAGAAAAACTGAAAAAGGTATGCGAACCTTGACGCGAACTTGAGGGTGCAAGGCAACAAGTGAAGCAGTGTACCGGCTCCAACGACGTTAGTTACTATAATGCAAATAATGGAGACGAAGAACAGTTACTGCAACGATGCAAATTACTTTCCGCCAGCTGCATTCTGCAAGCTGCAAGGTAAGGTTGATAGTCGAGTCTGGCTAGCGCTGTCGCGCGACCGCCAGGCACAACGTATCACGTGAAGGATTGACACACGTGAACTTCGCTGTTCCGGATGATGCGGGCCGAATTGGCGTTAGCTTTTTTTACCCTTCAGCTAGTATTTTGCCCAGGTAATGAGGTAGCGACCTCAATGCAGTGCTCTACAGTACTCGCACTTGTAATACGCGTCACAATTGCGCTGGCAACCCGCACATTCTTCCAACCGGATGAGTATTTCCAAGCTTTGGAACCAGCGCACTACCTAGTTTTCGGATACGGCGATCTGACTTGGGAATGGACCTCAAAGCCACCTATACGAACCATTTTGTATCCTGCGTTGAACATCCCAGTCTATTGGCTACTCAAAACTTTCCACCTGGATGGAACTTCTCTTTTGGTGAGTTGGTCCCAAACCACCTTTCTTTTTCGCATTACCGCACTCAATCACTCACGGGACGAAGGTTGCTGCACCGAAGGTTTTACATGGTCTGATGGCTGCTGGGACAGATATATGGGTTCGAGAGCTTTCTCGTAAGACGCTTGGCCAGAGCCATGTACCCGTCACTGTGAGCGTGTCTTTCCAACTCGCTCGCTTAATCTAATCAGGGATGTCGGTTAGATCTTCCTCTCTTTGACGTCCTTTTTTCACGCGTTATCTTTATCTCGCTCGATGTCCAACTCCTTGGAGACGACACTCACAACAATCGCGTTGTGTTATTACCCCTGGGACACTTCGATTCTTCCCTCTAGGTACGCTGGGTAAACTCTATCCCCTAGAAGACAATATGAACCATGACCCGCATAGATCACAACTTCGTAAATTTCTGCTATTCGTTGCCCTGGCTTGCTCAGTTCGCGTCACAAGCGCTTTCACATGGGCATTTCTTTTTCCAGCCCTTCTGTGGCAACTTTCCCGGAATCGTGCGCTGTTGCGCGTGTTCATCATCGACACCATTTCCACAGCGTACGTTTTTGAGCATATATCATACTTCGTATTCACGCATATCATGATACAGATGTGCGGCGTGTTGCCTGCTCTTCACAGTCGACAGCGCGTACAGCGGCATTCCGACACTTACTCTCCTCGCCTTTCTCCGTGTCAACGCCTCGTCCGTTTCACTCTTCTATGGATCCGCACCTTGGCATTATTATCTTACTCAAGCACTCCCGTTACTAGCAGGGCCTGCTCTTCCCTTCGTCCTACACGGCGCCTACCTAACTTTCGTAAATGGCCCGCGACATCTCAAGTTACTGCTTTATGCTGCGGTGTGGACTGGTGTCGTGTTCTCTTGCGCAGGACACAAGGAATGGCGTTTTTTGCATCCGCTTTTACCCGTGATACACCTTCTCGCTGCGCGGTCTCTCGTCTCGTTACATGATCGCGCAAATTCTGGTTATAGGCCCCGAAACACGGTATTAAGAACCAAACGTACCCACGCCGTGTTATTAGGGCTACTCTCCTTAGTGCCATCCCTCTACGTCATTCGCTGGCATTCCGCAGGACAGATCGAGGTTCTCTCGCATCTTCGAGGTCTATCAGACAAGGAACTGCGCGGCATAGGGTTCTTGATGCCTTGTCACTCAACTCCAGCGCAGTCCCACCTGCATCGTCGCATCCCCGTCTGGCGCCTAACCTGCGAGCCGCCATTGCAGTAAGCTTGAGAACCTTCCTCGTCCATCCGTATTACTTACTTTCATCGACTCACCAGTGGAGAGGACCCCTCTACTTATCAAGATGAGACCGACATATTCTTCAAGGATCCTGCCACATTTCTCTTTGCGCAATTCCCTGAGCACGTCGATCCCACGTTCTCGCCCTTGGTTGATCTGCCCCATCGTTACATGTGGCCGAGTCATCTTGTACTTTTTGGCTCCCTTCTGCGTGAGCCAGGGGTTGAGGATATTTTGCGTTCCAAGGGTTACACAGAGGTATGGCGCGGGGGAAATGGGATCGAAGAAGATCCGAGGCGTAGGGCTGGGGTGAGAATATGGCGCTGGGATGTCTTAAACACAGAACGGAAATAACATACCTCTGTTCACTTCTGGCAGATATGGGAGGCGAGGGGTGCTGAACATAGTCGAAGACGAGACTGGGTAAGTACGACCCCCAACCTGTATGAGAGTTTCATGCTAACCATAAGGCGTGGGAAGGAAGCACATCTCAGCGTCGAAGTTTCCGGACGTACCTCCAGCTGCATTAATCGAGAAGCCACCCCAACACTGTGCCATCCGCCAGCCGCTAACATAAAAATAGGAGTAACAATCACAGTCCTAACTCGGGTCCCGATATGCCAGTCTCGCGAATGTCTAGAGCGATGTGACTCCTAGAGGCATCGATTGACGCCACATCCATGTTGATACCTACCTGAAAACGCACGCCCGACTCGGACTTGCTCTCATCCCATTGTCCCGTGGTAGTGGCTTGCTAGAGATATGATGATCGTCCGTTTCCCTTTCCCGCGGAAGGGCTGGGACTTGGGGAAGAAGCGAAGACGCCACCTCGTGGAAAGCTGGGAGTAAATATAGCTATCGGACACTGGTCTCACGGACCCCACTAGCCTCGTACGAAAGCGCCACCTCGGGTCCGGAGAACCGTTCAAACGTGCAGTGAAGATTGATGGTGTGCTGGGTACTCGTTTAATCAACAGTCATTAAGTCATTTGTTACCCCTTAGGTAGGCGAGATATGGCCCGCTTTTACTCCTTGCAACCTTCACACTTCCTCATCATCTCGACCGAACCCACGGCTGACTGCGTCGCGCGTCTCTTACTGTAATTGAATAAACCCCTTTGCTCAGGGCCATACCTGGTAATGCCTTCTGCTACTGTACTATCATCCGTAAAACACGAGTGCTGATCGCGTTAGATTGTAACCGGCAACGTTTGATCTACCTCATGTTCTCCAACCCTCCCCTGTGCGCCGGGGCTTCTGGTCTTTTTGGTCTTGGGGCCTCTTATCTTACTTACTCCCTTACATACATCCACCTGCACGTGGGGATGTTGCTGACTAATCATTTACTCTCCGAAAATCACAGCTCGAGCCTCGACCTCGTTGCGGAGTTTGGATTCGATTGGAGTTTGAACTCGATGGCCCACGTTGTAAGCAGCACACTTTACGTGCCCTTACAGTGATCCCTACAGTGATCCCTACATAACACGTTTCATCAGATGCGAACCACATCACCACTCTCCTAACGAGTGCAGTCGATGTCTTGGTCGATGTGCAACTGGAAGGTGAACCGGTGAAGAACCTTCGACTTGTCACAGCGGCGCAATTGGGTTGATTGACAGGCGCAGCAGGGACAAATTCGTCCCCGTGATCCGAAATTATGCCTGATTGGTCGCGCGATTGACAGTGTAATGGAAGTCTGTCACCCTGTCAGAGTCAGAGGGTCGTTCGTCCATTGGTTTGGTCCACCCCTGCTTCTATCAATTCTATCAAACCCCACCAGTGGCCTGCGAGGCCGAGGCCGAGGCAGAGCGTGTCGATCGATCGCTGTGTAAGTTCAACGTCAGACAGCATTATCGTCCGTGTTCCGTAACGGGCGTCTTCACTCGTATTTTCTTTAGCTTTGCGGTAGTGGGTCACGAACTTTGCTGTCTCTACCCTCTGAAGTACCCTCTATGACTCGCCTTCTTTTCGGCTTTCGCTTGCATCCTACTTATCGAATAGTCTGCATATCACTGATAATATGTCAACTTCCCTAGTGGGCTGCGCCTGTCCAGGACACCACAGTACTGAGCACTGCCTCGTCTGATTGCATCATCATGATACAACTTCTCAGTTTGGCTCCTAGTTTTACCTGCGCGCTCTCCGCGACATTGATATAACAATGTTTCCGACTACTCAAGGAGCCTGCAGCGACGCGCACAATTTCGCCTCTGCATATAGTCCTTCCTGATACCTGCCAAGATTAACCCCTCAGTAGTGGGTTTGTTGCTCATGGATGGTAGGACGCGCTCGGACAGGCGCTCAACATCTCGACGAAGATGGCTCATCTTTGACGAGATGTTGAGAGTCTATACTTCGTTTCAAGTTAAGGCCGTAGATGCTTAGGTCCCAAATTGGCTCAAGAGGATCCGGTGTAGGTTTGTAGTACCGTACCAGTGATCCCGAGCGTAGGCACGGTTCAAGTGTCGAAGAACTCCTCGCCTCTTGGGCTACTCAAACGACGTCCGTTTACCTTTCAGCGACGCTCCTTCAGTACCTCAAATTTTCCGAGTCTAAGTGAGTCCCTTTCACCGCTCACTCGGTAACTCTATAGGCATATCGCCATGCGCATAACTTAGGGACGTCAGGTGCAATTTAACCATGCTGGGACGGCTTTATCTCCTATCATTTCCGAATCATTGGCCCTACAATACTCTTTTAAGTCTTTCTGGTAAAATACGATAACACCACCAATTGAATGCGATTGATAGCACCTATTTTTAGCGTTAAACGTGCCCACAAGTGAGTAAAGATTCCGCGTTATGCCGTGAGAACTTGGGCCGCGCGGAGGCCGCGCGAGACTGGGACGAGAGCTTGATGTTTCGAGAGCTTCCATATCGCGTAGACATTACATTACTTCTAGATTCGGTGAAAGGGTCTAGCTGCGATGTGATCGACAGCGTTTAACTTACGGTAAGTATATGCGATATCGTGGTGGTAATAATACCCGTTTGGTTTTCAGCTTGCCGCCCGCAGGCTCATTACGGATGTTCTCTCCTTACTTAAAACCTTCGTCTTTCCGTTTGGCATGCCACCACACATCTATCTCCCTGTCCTGCGGACATGGCCACTCCTAACGTCAAACCCTGGATTACAGTCAACGATATCGAGGCCCAACTTCAAGATGACTTCACTCATAAGGCCACACATCAGCGTATGGATCCCAGTGGTGTGTTGAGATGGGGTTTTGGTAAGGCTTCTTCTCATTTGAGTTGCAGGTGAAATGTTTGGAGACCCTTCCACCGAGCTATGGAAGATGTACCTAGACGAAGACGAAAGCTTGGGTAGGGAGATAAGTGGAGGGTGGGAGTGGGACAGGGATGACATCCTCGTGTTTGTGAGTTCTGTTATATTCTCTTTTTTACTCCCCGTCTCAAGCGACTTGTGCAGACTAGTCTCTTCTCGACAATAGTCGCCTTTTTCCTCATGGAGAGCTACAAATTGTTGACACCCGACTTGAACAAAGCCATCACAGCATCACTCTCACAAATAACTCGGCAATTCATCAGTATCTCCAACGTGTCGCCCTTACAGAACGTCATCGTTCAAAACAATGCGCCATTCAAGCTTCCCGCATCCGCTATCAGGATCAACGTGACATGGCTCCTCAGCTTGCTCCTCAGTCTCACCCACGCGCTTTCCGCAACCTATCCATTATCGGGATTCCCCCATGGGGCGCGACGCAACGGCATCGAAAGGTCCAGACCGCCTCACGTTGATTCGCTGCCCGCACTGTTACATCTATCCATTTTCCTCTTCATCGCAGGTCTCATCGACTTCCTCTTATTAACAAACAAAATTGTTGCCTTCTGCGTCCTCGAACTCGTTCCTCAGGTACTGTGCAGCAGGGCAGTGACTCGGAAGGATATGGTGGAAAGCGGAGGTTCAATTCGTCGCATCGCAACGCTCCGTCAATTGTATGCGCAAGCGCTCACGCTCAAGCGCGAGGTCACGTGACATTCAGCTTGAAGATTTTAGTGGTCAAAAACCGAAATAAAACTCGTCGTTCACTCGAACCATAATAAAGTATCAATTACAAGTAGTTTCATGTTTAATTTCGTAGAATAATTGTCGGAATTAGTTTACAGTAATTGCCTAGACCAACATTTATGTACGCCTTCCCTTATGTAAGCCTAGATCCGCGACCCGTACCGGTTCCGGCCGAGGCCCGCTCCGTCGTAGGAAGCCGTGACACACCCCCGCATCCGAGTCAAGCTCACCGCCCTTGCTCGGATGGGATCGTAGGCAATCCCTCCGACATCTCCTTCAGCTGGGCCCTAAGCCACTCAGGGCCGGGCGCATTCGCGACCTTGGAAACGACCTCTCGGAATTGCGCCACCAGAACCAGCGGCAGCTCAGCGCCGGTATTCCTCTTGGCGTGTCGTAAAGCCTCCGTCCCTAGAATGACGACCGTTTCTTGGATTATTTGTTCCACATCTGGTGGCACTTTGCCGTTAAGCAAGGTGTCAATTTCTCCGGACAGAAGTGAAATGATAGTTGCGAGGCCGATGACCCCCAGCTGGTCAAACCGATCCATCATCTCACCACATGTGCTGGTGCTGCCACTGCTAAGAATGATCGATAGGTACGCTAGCTCCGCGTCGCTGAAATGGAAGTTGGCATCACTGCGTACGTTGGCATCGGATGAAAGCTTTTTCGCGATTAATGACGCGAAGCACCGTCCTATGATACGTGCAGTGGGGTCCGGTTCGTTCTGAATCCGGCGAGCCATCTCGGGGTTGGCGAAGACGTCACGGACACAGTGCGGCAAGGGTACTGAATTCCCAAGTCGATGATATGCTCTTCCGCAGTACCAAAGACTCTTCAGAAATGCGCGCAGCCCGTTCCCACGAGAGTCTTCTGTGACGGATTCTTCTGCAAGAGCCAGGGTGTATGGTATGCACGTATTAGGATCGTGGAAGCAAGATCCGAGGATTAGGTCGGACGTCGATGATAAGCCCGGTGGTACTAGGCCCGGTGGTACCTCCAGGATAGGCAAAGTCGTACATGGGACGACACCGGAGCCAAAAACTCCGGGTATGCGTGCGACAAAATCCTTGATTTTCTGATCTTGGTCGACAGCTGAAGGGGTTTGGCAGACCGGACTGGCGTCTACCGATGACTGTACTGCGGTAGCATTCAGGTTAATGCTCTGCCGCAGTCCATCCGTGGGTGATCTCTGCTTATTGCGAATCTGGCCCTCGAGAGCATCCCTCCACGTGGCAAGAGCAGAAGGATGCTCTGGCGCACACAAGGGAGCTCGATTCCATATAGAGGAAAAGAAAACGCAAAGCAATTCTCCGAACTCCACGACAAGAACGAGAATGGCGAGGACGATGATCAGGGACATACGCCAGGCGAATTCTGGTAGGGAGTTGCGTCGTGGGTTGTCGGAATGAAGACTCGGTGATGCCGTAAATGCCAGACAGGCGAAAGAGGTGTAGTGGTTTTCTATTGGCGCTCAAGCGTTGTCCACTTGGTCCACTTGAAATCCTCCCACCAAGTCTTCCAACCGCCGGACGCGCGCGTTTCCAGTAGTCGTTTCACCGCTTCAGTTTATTCGAGTCCTTGCAAATGGAATCAATTAATCCAACTATTGATCCCGAAGCTCAGCGTACTGAGTTTCCAGATGGTCGGCGTTCGGGCATGTATTCACTTAATCTTGACCAAAGATTCTGTTCTGATTCACGCATTAGGGGATAACTATGGGGACTCATCTGGCAAGCTATGGTCAATGTACCTTGCCGAAGCCGAGAAGGAGGATAAGGAACTAACGGAGGCTTGGAAGGGTGAAGCGGACAGCATCCTCGTGTTTGTGAGATTCTTTCTTTTTTATCTACCCCAATCGACAACTGATGCATTTATCGAAGACAGGTTTATTCTCTGCTACCGTCGCTGCCTTCATAATCGAGAGCTACAAGAATTTATCCCCTAACTCGGGAGATAAAATCGTCACGCTACTTGGCCAAATATCTCAGCAACTCGCCGGAGTCCCACTCGAGACCCTGCCAGTTTCTCAGAACCTTACCGCGGCGATCAACGCATCATTCAAGCCGACCAATTCTGCTATTAGGGTCAACATCCTGTGGTTCCTCAGTTTGGTCCTTAGTCTTACTTCAGCGCTTTCCGCGACACTTTTGCGGCAATGGGCCCGACGATATCTGGAGCTCACGCAGCACCGTGGTGCACCCCATAAACGCGCACGTATCCGAGCGTTCGTTTTCGACGGCGTCAAAGGCACGAACATGTACCGGGCCGTCGAGGCTATGCCCTTGCTTTTGCACATATCTGTCTTCTTCTTCCTTGCAGGACTCATCGATTTCCTCTTCCCCATTAACGATACTGTCGCCTTCTACATCCTTGGCTACATCTCGGCGTTCGTCTCCGTCTATGCAATATTAACCGTCTTGCCAAACCTGATCCTCAACTGCCCCTATCGCACCCCGTTATCCGGACTCGCCTGGCGAGTATCACAAGTTTCCGCACTCGTCATACTTCTAATCTTACGCCGACTCGAAGGCTCTATTCACGAGAGCTTATCGACATTCTGGCACAGGACTAACCGGGGCCTAGCAGGACTTCGGGGACCTCAGCCATCAAGTTGGAGAGAGAAACTCGAATCTCAGATCCGCACGCGTCGGCATAGGCTCGTTGATGGGATGCGGCGGAGCGTCATGCTCTGCGCTACTGGAGCAACATGGAAAGTGGACGCGAAGGCACTTCACTGGACGCTTACGGTCCTCGACGGGGATAACGAGATTGAAGACTTTGTGGCACGCATGCCCGGCTTTTTCGAGTCGTCCACTGTTCCGGATGCTACATCGGCGATGCTTGCCTTGATGGATACTCCTTCGAACCGCTCTGACCCCATCCTTGGATCACGCATCCACGACCTCCTGAAAACTTGCGAACCTGAGGTCTCACCCCTTCCAGATGATGCACGTAGGAACCGCTTGCGGGTATGCCTGAAAAGCCTGTGGTACTGCGGAAGAGGGTATAATCAACCCACTTACTCGGCACCTCTTTCGTCCTACGTCCGCAAGGTTTTCGCAATCCCCGAGATGATTCTCCAATTTCGGTCAGAAGAGGACGTCTCTGTCCGTCTCATAGGCCGCTGTTTCGAATCATTGCTCGCCAAGAAACTCGCACAAGATATCATCGACCATCCAAAACGCTACTCACGTGCTGGCAGGGGCTTTTTTGTCACGCAGGCAGAACTAATGTGCCTATCGACGCTTTTCGATGCCACGAGCAAAGACGTGATGGACTGGCTCGGACAGAGGGGCGCCATCGGCCTCGCCAACATCGTTTCACTTGCCACAAGTGAAGCCGATCTTCTAGCCGCCGATAACATTCCCTCAGAAGCGCTGGACGTACTTCAAAGGACACTCGAAATTCTCCTCACGGAGCTTCCCCATCCCGGCGCTGACCTGTCTGGTGATTTACCGGTGAGGTTCTGTAAGCTATACTCCAAGTTTGACAATGCGTGGGGTACGATATGGCTCAAGTACCAACTGCGGCCAATCCACGAGCGCTTACTTGGAACGAATTCAGTCTATTCTTCGGCATGGTCACAAGTGCATGGCTCTGTTGACTCGCGTCAATGGAGAGCAGGTGCAGCTTTCGAGACAGGGCGTTATGTTCCGTCTGACGGAACAGACGCCATATCGGAAAATCCCGGCGTGGTGTTCAACCAAATCGACATTCAACCTCCGGGACCGCCGTCGAACGATGTGTTGTCGCTTCTGAGTCATGCAAGTGTAGTCTCACTCTTCCAACCACAAACCTGCCGCCAAATGGAATTGTCCGTTATCGCGCCAATAGACGTGGAGAATGAGCCAATACCCTTAGCCTTAAGCGAACAAGCAGTAGAAGAAGAGACAGCAGCCGCTGCTTCTCCGGAACCGGTTATGGAATCATCGGCTAGATCTCATCGTGTGCCGGGAGAAGCGCTCGAGGACTTGGTGGAAATGACAGCAATACCAGACGGTGGGAGGCCATAGAAGTGGAGGGCCGCCTTCGTAAAAGCGTCCTACGGGCAATCCTACGTCGAGGAGACTGTGGACGCCTTGATGTGAAGAAGGCTAGTTCGCATACAACTGGTTCATCGATCGCGCAGGTGCCAGGTGGTTACTGATACTGTAATATCATAATGTCAAGTAGATGACCTCGCTATTACCCTTCTCGTGGGCTCCCAGGCTCGTGTTGGCAGTCATTATGCGTTATGCTTGAAGATGGAATCTTGTGAGCCTGCTTATTCCCGTTCGCCGTCACCGCACTGCTTGGCATGTCCGGTCAGCACCCGACGCCATAATTCACAAGATAACTCCGCGATTATATTCCATCGATCTCGTCCCTTATTACTCGTCGCTAAACCATTCTTGCCCCCGTTCTCTCCAAGATGGACCATCGGTGTACGTTCACCCTGACCCCGAAAACCAGGTAACAATGAGACTCGTGATCTGAGCTTGCTAATGAGCCTTACCTGTTTTTGTGGGGAAAAGTTCAAAGAGATTCGTTGCGAGAATGGGCTCTTTGATATGTCGGATATCAACCAGCACAACATGACAGTTAACCAAAAGCAACGAACATACGAACGCATACATTTCATGCCAGCACAATGGTCCCTGAGTGATCCAGATATGAGCGCGGAAAAACAAGACGGAAGGACGACGTAGTACTGTACATACAGTAGCCCAGGTCTAGAGACTTGAAATGAATGCAGGCGGATGGGTTATAGTGCAGTAGGAGATCTACAGACTTGCACGATTGCTGGTCCGTTCATGAGTGGCGATTATGAAAAGTATCAGTAGCATTTATAGATGACGCTCTGAGTATTGTTGATAGTGAGTCACTGGCAGTCGAGGTTTTCGTCACGTTGGCGGTTGTCGATGATATGTTGGATCCTGTGGGTCGATAAAGTGGATTTAGCTCGCATATCAGGGTAGGGGTAATAATGACGTGCCTCGTCGCCTCGTCTGTGCAGGTTATGATATGCGTCCCAACCCCTTCCAAACCGGTCCAGACGCAACAACCGTGTTCCGAGATTCTGGTGCGTAACTCTTCGCCGTGTGGGTTCACATAGTTTGAGATGAAGTTTGTAATCTTTGTTTGATGACCTCAAGATCTGAGACCTCGAAGTCATAAAACAACGCTCCCAAGTCAACAGCGTGGGGCGATGATGTTTTGATCTGGCACAACGTAGTTGTAGATGCGTTGATCGATTTCCTTGAAACAATAAAACGAGCTAAGACTCCCTCACCTCTTTTTACTTTCTTAGTAAGTTAGTTGGGAAGTGTGGTGTTGATGAGCATTGCTATGTGATGACTAATAAGGCTCCGTATAGCAACGAGTTTTTTTGTAAGCGCCTTAGTTTAGTTTTTGATGAAGAACTTTCGGGGGTTTCCGGACGTGACTAGAGTGACAGGGTGACGTGAGAAAAAGTTCGCTAAAGTC
>QLOU01001461.1:0-16086 GCA_003313715.1 Russula abietina
AGGAGGAGTAAAGAGTGGTGCCCGACCGACGTGGCAGAGCGGAGAATGACCACGTGCAAGGCCCAGCCCGTCTACTAAGCGCTTCACAAGGCGGCGAACACCTTTGCCCCGCCTCGCTTGCAATCCCCATGGTAGCAAAGCCATCCTCTCGATTTTTATTTTCCTTTCTCAATCCCCTTAACTTACTGCCCTGCCTTCAAGTTCCGCGCTGGCCTCGTGCTCAATGACGGCCCGAAGTCTGTCCCGTAATCTTGCCATTTCAAGAGCACTCCGACTCCCACACACTCATCATCCTCGGATCAGCGCACGTTCAAAGTGGCGAGGTCGTTCCAGTAGCTGTAGGATGGGTGTTTCATTATTGGCGCTGTCCAACATCCAGAGGCACAATACGTAACACTACCCGAAATTTGACGTGAGACAACCATTTCCTTCAGGCGAATCGAGACCGATGGCAGAACAATTTGCTCGGGCGAGAATCGCTCCCCGGAACTCGCGAGATGTGTGGCGTTTATCGGCAAGCAGCATGGCCTACCCCTGGGTCACGCTCAGAAGCATATGCTGGATCCAGACGCCCGTCGTACATGACATAGGCTCATCGGAGGCTAACAATTCTGAGGGGGATCAACACACCCTCATCGGCGTCTGTTGGGCGTCTGTTCGATGGATTGGCCCCCGGTGAGTCTGCTTCAAAAATGCAATCCGAACCTTCCTTACGGTGCAATTTCCCAGCCTTTTTTTGCATAAATACCACTTTTGCCTCTCCTCCCCTTCTATACTTCCCCACCCCCGTGTTCCTTTTCTACTCGCGCGATGCCTATGGCAGACTTACGCCTCCGTTCTCAGTCTTCATCCCCTACACCTATCAAACCTATCACCGAAAAAGTAGCCGACGGCGATTCTGTCGCATCCATACCAGCACCTCGAACGCATCTGTTGATACGCCTACTCTACCTAACGTCCGCAATCTTATCCGTGTATTGTGTCGCCATCGTTGGCGGCCAGAGACGCGCGCCTCTTCCAGATACATATGCTCTATGCTCCCGCTCGGGCGCCAATATCTACACCGTCGACCCTAATTACCCCCGCGCACAGTGCATGGTTGTTCAGGGTTCTTACATTGTAGATGTCGGTGCCATAGGTATGTAGCCGCACAACGCCCCTCTTGCATACCATAAAGCCACATTAGATGAAGTTCATCGCCGATGGGAATCCTCCGTCCTTGCAATTGAGGCAGCAATTAAGCGCGCACATCCAAAACCCCGTCTGGTCACTAAATTTATCGAATCGGGATCAATTATTGTTCCTGGTATAAGTGGTAGGCGCCCAGTCTGAGTTGCTTCCAAGTAATTACTTCTAATATTACTGTAAATATATAGACTCGCATGCACACATGCTCGAGTACGGCGCGAGCCGGCTTATTCCCCTGGAGAGCGCTCGGAGTCCAAAAGGTGATTTTGATCCCTCAAAATTGTCAAATTTAAATCTAACCCACTAATAGCCGCCACCGCGTTGGTTCGCCAGTTCATTTTATCTGACGAAGATATCAAACAAGATCCTTTGAAATTCGTCCTGGGTTGGGGTTGGGATCACACCAAGTGGCCAGAGCAGAGGTTCCCAACTGCAGTAAGGCATTCACCTTCTGCGGTCCGCGGTCATATGATGTACACCCTTCTAGGCAGCCCTAGACTCTGACCCCATAGTGCGACGACATCGGGTTGTACTGGAGGCCAAGGATGGACATGCAATCTGGGTGAACTCGAAGGTCCTTGAAGACATTTCTCCTCTCCCAGAGACCGTTGAAGGTGGTGTCATAGTGCGTGACGCATCTGGAAAGCCAACAGGTGATGTGGATTGATTGTTGGATCTGATTTGTATTGATAACTGCGTCTCAGGTGTGCTTCTCGACAATGCCCAGTTTCTCGTCACCGTCCCCCCGCCTACCTATAGGGACCTCGAAAAGCACTTTCAATTGGTTGTAAACGATGCCATCTCCCATGGACTTACATCCATTCATGACGCTGGTTTCGACCCGAGATCCTTGGAATTTTTTAAATTGTGGGTGCACTCCATTCAATAACCCGAGTTTCTGCATCTTAAATCTATCAGGCTAGCCGAAAAAGAGAGGCTGCCTGTGCGCCCGCTTAGGTTTTCCGCGGCTATGACTAACGGCTGAATAGATTCGAATTTATGGCATGACACATTTTGATGAGAAAACCGAGTACTGGGGCGATAAGATTACACCAATAATCGGGGCTGCCAATGGTCGGTTTACAGCACGAAGTGTCAAGATATTCGCAGATGGTAAGTCTTCTTCGCTACCTGAGCTATCTGCGTTAAGATGTCACCCCAGGTGCTCTACGGTCCGGTGGGGCAGCTGTAAGTGCAGTCGAAGTTTGGATGACTTCTGGCTGATGAGCATTCTTAGCTGCACGAGCCTTACGCTGACAATCCTAGCACAAGGGGCTTCATGAGAATTGATCAAGAGGTTTTGACGACTAACGTCCAGAAATTCCTACGAGACGGCTGGCAGACAGTAAGGCCCACGTCTTTTACCTTCCTCAAATAGTCATGAACCCTTTCTAGAATGTCCATGCAGTCGGTGATAGAGCAAATACTCTTGTCATCGACGCATTCGAGTCTGCGCTCGAAGGTATCAACGTGACTGCGCTCCGACCTCGTCTTGAACATGCTCAGATCATCACGCACCCTGATATGGCACGCCTCGCTAAGCTCGGTGGTATGTAATTGGTTCCTTGGGTTTTCTCGACCGGCGTTGATTCGAGTCGTCTCCCAGTCATCGCCAGCGTTCAGCCAACTCATGCGTAAGCTGGTTGTTTTTAAGTCGCGGATACTGCATATAACTGAGTATGTTGAATGCTGCCAGCATCAGTGATATGCATTTCGCCGAAGATCGTCTGGTGCGTCTATGGCCCTTGGTAGTTTTATCTCTGCCACTCACCCTCCGCAGGGTCCAGAACGTGTGAAGTCGCTGTATGCTTTCCGCGATATAATCAATTATGGTGCACGCTTCACCCTTGGCTCGGATGCGCCTGTTGAAACCATCAATCCGTTGTCCGGATTCTTCGCTGCCATAACACGACTTGCCCCTGATGGCACTTCCCCTCACGGGCCAGGTGGATGGTGAATCACACTTCTCGGGCCAGATGGCTACACTTTCGAGTGACGTGCTGATTTTGTCCCAGGTTCCCAGAACAGCGCCTCACGCGCGAAGAAGCACTGAAAGGTTTGTTGTGATATCTATTACCTTCGCAGTCATTGGCAGCTGACATGTGCTACTCTGGTGCCAGGAATGACTCTAGACGCTGCATGGGCATCATTCACCGAGAATATCTTGGGATCTATCACCCCCGGGAAGCGTGCGGACTACGTTGTGCTATCAAAGGACATTATGACCATCCCGGAAAGTGAAATCCTTCACACTAAAGTTTTGGCTACGGCGATCGATGGTCGCCCAATCTATGGACACATCTAGCCGCAATAAGGGTGGACAAAACAAATGAAGTTATTTGCTCATATTCAACGGGTGGAGCTATGTGGTCGGCGAACAGGTCCGGTCCACCGTTTCGAGAGATGCCTTAAGCGGGAAGGGTGGTACCACAACAGTGTCTGTGCTCCGCCATTCGGACACAGAGGAGCGCTCATCCCAGCGTTTGGGTCCTACGATCGTTCCTTTCCAAAGTTCCAGGATCTCTTTGTAAAGCGATTGTAATGCAGATAACTTCCAAAATTAAATAGACACCAAACCGGACGAACGATTGCTATGAACGTGCGCAAGAGTACATGCTGCACTTGCTACAAGTACTCACGATGGTCTTATCTACGCTGGTCTTATCAAAGAAAATTCTGAGCGCTTTGTCGGTGTTGCAACTCTCTTGGACAACAGTCAGGGGCAGTACACAGGTGTTCCTTGCGCCATGGCTGGGCGTGTCACATGTAGTCTCAAGGACGAGTAACCTTATCTCTCAATATCTGCAAGCGCCAGAGAGTTCATCGATCTTTAAATTGATCATCTTACAGCATAACCTACTCCAGGGCGGGCGCTCAAAATTAGCGAGTTACAATTATCGGATCCACAGTGTAATAAGCAACCCCCTCGATGCCAATGCCTTTCACAGTGTTCTGTGTGAGCACGTTATAGCATCTTCGCTTCGAGGGGAAGTCTGGAAGATAGGGTCATCGTTTCAGTAGTCTTCGGGGGTTCCAGTACAGTCTGACCATCCGATGGCTTTATGGAGGACTAACTTCCGAACTGAACATATACCGACTCGGAGTTCCGTAAACGCTACGTACGTGCTTAAATCGGCGATGACACATGCAACTGGGCCTGGGCCGAATAATGCGATTGCTTTTTGAAAATGGGTATCTTTCGTTTACAGTAAAGATATCGGTTACCGTTCGGTGAGTAATGCCCATAAAATGGAAGACGGCGACACTCATGGTTACGTGACCGTCAGTTGCAATTACTTTGGCTTTGAAACAGAAAATTGGGGTGCCGGTGTATTGTCTTCAAAAGGATATGACGGAACGGGACCCCTTGACAAATGAATATTATCATTGTGTGAGACCCCATTAAGTAATCATGCTACGCGTGTCACGTCGCGTCAGTCCGTCGCGTCAGTCGCGACATTGGCGGAGCACTCGCCTCTGTCCGCTCTCAATAACCAATCTTGATGCCACCCTTTCTGAACCCACTTCCTCCTGATGGACCACGTTTCGAAAAGAGAAAGTCAAATGAGCTGGAGCAGAACGAAACCTCTAGCAATAAAAGACAAGCCACTGGCGCAACACTTCCCAGCGCATCAGGCAGTCGTACCAAATATTGGATGGTTCAATGGTATGTATTTTCCGAGGCGCGTCAGAATATAGTAGGACGTAACCATGTAAAAAGGAGGGTTCCTCAGTCGAAGAAACACAAGACTTGGGAGGGGGACGGTGTTCTTGTCGTGACCAAGCCCAAGGGCGTTCTCATGGACCTGGAAGGCCGCATGTATGTGCCGAATTTCTTGACGCTCGATACTTAAAAGCTGAGATTAGTGCTTTAGCCTTACGACTGGCAATGTTAGCTCCAATGCATTAGGGGAAGGCTCTGAGTTAAGCCTGGGCAACAAGGAACTCCAGATTGATCGTGCCATGCAAGCATCGGAATATCTTTCTGGAGCTTGCTTCGGGCGTGGCGGCTTTGCTGATACACAATTGCCTCCTTTAACAAATTCTGTTGCTCTTTCAAGGCAATTCACACCGCTGAAGCCTTTAGCGCTGAATCCACCCACTGTTCGCCCTCCCGCTCCGCCAGCGGCTTCTGTTTCCCAGAGAAAGGTTATCGAATTAGAACCCGTCAGTTTGTACTCGCAGCCAACAAAGACGTTATCAAAGGTACACTCTGAGGGTGACAATGATGCCCATTTGTACTGGACTGCTAATTGGTAGTTCCTCCCCTCCTATTCTTAGGTTTAGAATTAACCGCATTCACTAGGAGAAAGCCGCAAAGTAAGAAGCATAAGACGTGGGATGGCGATGCGTATGTGACTGTGCAAGGAGGAACATTGATTCTTGTCTCTGAGCGTGGTAGAATGTGAGCAAACATCCTCTCTATTGCACGCTAGCGCCGACAAACTTGCCTCCCAGTCTTGGACGAAAACCTTTTGAGAACTTACGTCCTGCCTCCGGACTGAAGACCTTCGTCGGAGGCCTGGAGGTAGAGCTGGATTCTCGAATATCTCAGTCAGAATTTCCCAAAATAATCGGGAAGGCGTTTGGGGCAGAGAACGGGAGCGAAAGCGAGATCCAACTTTTGGAGGGAACTACTAATACGCATCCTCATGACAATCGTTCAGAAAATGGCAACCCACCTATCACGAACTCAGCGTCATCCGGGACGAGGTTTATTCCTCCAACAACATTCTATGCCAAGCCCTCACCAAAGCCAAAACCGGCTAGTGCCTTGTAAGTGCCAGCTTAAATTGAAGAGGACGTTCTTCCTTATTTCAATGATCAAGGCATGACCCCAAAGTGGAAGGTGCCGTTGTAATGAGGACGCCCACAGAAGAACACTCGAACCGATTCAACAAAAAGTGAGTCACCCCTTCCCCCAAGCGCCGCTCTCGAGTACAGTATTCTTAAGGAAAATTTCAGATCTCTACCCGTTGTTCCTGTTGTCATAGATCCAATTTTGGCACGTCGCTTGAGACCTCATCAGGTTGAAGGTCAGCTCGCTTAATTATTGGTACTCGAGGCCTGTTCTCATTCGATCTCAGGTGTCAAGTTTATGTATGATTGTGTCATGGGACTCCGAAAGCACGAGGGCCAAGGGTGCATCCTTGCTGATGAAATGTTAGCCCCTCTCTCATAGCGCACTTCCCCATTCTGACGGCGTCTGTGGATTAAAGGGGATTGGGAAAAACCCTTCAGGTTAGCCTGGACTGGCGCTTCAATATTATTGAAACATCGATTTGATCCCCCTTCAGACAATTACCCTCATTTGGACTCTACTAAGCACGCTGGTTCTTCTCTATTTGGTTTAGTGCTGACTACTGAGAAGAGCAGAACCCGTATGCGGGTGTGGGCCCCGTTGTCGGGAAGGTGCTTATAGTTTGCCCTGTTACCCTGATTAATGTAGGTAATAGTGTGGCGAAGCCGGAAAACTCTGTGTGTATACTAATGCGCTTGTCTTAGAACTGGAAAAGCGAGTTCCACAAATGGTACAGTATTTATTCGTTATCTTCGATCACCAACCCTGAATAATGAGCAGGTTGGGCCGTGACCGTGTCGGTGTACTTACCGGGGATAAGGGAAAGCCTGCCATCAGACAATTTACTAACTCGTAAGTTCACACGATCCTCCCTGCTGCGGTCTGTTCGAAATTATTGCTCTAGAAAAATCCATCAAGTACTACTGATAGGTTACGAGCGACTGCGCACTGTGGTGTAAGTCGTTGTAAGAACGTTCATCTCCCGGATTTCGCTAAGACCGTCCACTTACAGTGATGATTTGGTTTACTGCAAGTGAGCACAGTTATCCGTTCATTTGGCTCTCTACCAATATCTGTCTATTTAGCCCACCCATTGGACTCATCATCGCCGATGAAGGCGAGTATCTCGTGGGCTGAGCCATCCGTGTCTGCTGAGTAGATACTGTAATAGGCCACCGACTCAAGTCAGCTAACAACAAGACATCGGCAATGTTTGGGGTCCTAAAGACTCCAAGGAGAATCATCCTTTCTGGAACGCCCATCCAGAATGATCTTGGCGAATTTCATTCGATGGTAAAAATATGAAGCCTCTGGCAACGCCTTTGTTCGTCGTTGACCTCGATCTTTGATTAGGCGGACTTTTGTAACCCCGGGCTTCTAGGTCCGACCTATGTCTTTCTAATTTTTTTTATTTGACCATCTTGCTGACTGTCCAATAGATGATTACGCCACTTTCCGTCGCGTTTACGAGACACCTATTATCCGTAGTCGGGAACCAGGGTGTTCACCCAAGGAAGCAGAACTGGGTGAAAGTCGCTCGGCACAAGTAATCCCGTCCGCTCCATACGCTGATGAAATGACTCATCACTCTCCTTTAGTTACTCGCTATATCTCGCAGTTTCGTCCTTCGACGTGATGCGAGCATTCTGCAAAACTTCTTACCACCAAAATGTAAGCTTTCCTTAGGTTCCTGAAGCGCTTTATTCACAAATTCTAGATGAATATGTCGTTTTTGTCACTCCAACTACATTACAGTTGTCAATATTTTCCAAGATCCTCAATCCAGATAGTTTAGATAACATCATCGAATACTCCACGGCTGAGAGTCTTGCATTGATAAACATCCTCACGAAGATTAGCAACAGCCCAATTCTTCTCAAGGCCGTTGCCGACAAGGCGAAAGCAAAGGTCGGCCAAGGGCAGGACAACAGAGACAGGACTACTGTCGTTGAAGAGGCAGTGAAATTGTTGCCTGAGCGTGCTCAGGTGGAAGACCTATCGTTAAGCGGTGAGATATAACAGCTGACCTATATTGGGCCTGACCATTGATTGTAAATCAGGGAAATTGACGGCTCTCGCGAATCTTCTCAAAGCGATCAGAAAAGTTGATATTTAGCTCTCCCATTTGCTCTGCACTCACACTCAGTTCCATAGCATACGGATGAGAAATGCATCGTCGTCTCTCATTACACGTCGACTCTCAACGTCATTGAAGCCTTCTGCAAAAAGAAGTCATACAGCTACCTTCGTTTGGATGGGTAATTTCCCAACTTGCACATCCGTCATCGTCGTGTGGCATTAATCACCTGTTGTATCTACTGTAGCTCGACACCGGTTGCCAAAAGATCGGAGTACGTAAACACGTTTAACAAATCTTCACAAGAGCGTTGTTGTACGTCACCTAACATCCCCCCTCGATGATGTTAGTTCTCATACCTATTATCATTAGTTCTCTTCCTCCTCAGCTCCAAAGCGGGCGGTGTCGGACTCAATCTCATCGGCGCTTCAAGGTTGTGCCTCGTTGATTCGGACTGGAACCCAAGGTATGGCGTCCATCGCCATAGTTCACGGCGAAATCCACTTACATTTCACGTTTCAGCCATGACCTTCAATCGATGGCACGCATACATCGGTTTGTTATTAACTCACGCTATGGTGCTTGACGCTGACCTTTTATTGGGTTCCTAGAGACGGACAAAAGCGAAGCGTATACATATATCGCTTTCTGACCGCTGGAACAATCGATGGTGAAGCCTTATAACTTACGATGATGGTGCCTGCCGCTAATGTACCGATTGTAGAGAAGATCTACCAGCGTCAAATCACAAAGCTAGGGTTGAGCAACAGTAGGTTTCCTCTTCTAGTAACGCGGAGTAAAAGTTAATCCCTTGGTCACAGCTTTGATTGGAGATGTAAGGATGCGGGAAACACCTTTTCGCAACCCATTCCATTCTGACTATTCGTTCATGATAGGGAAAGTCTGATTCTAAGTCTGACTCATTCACGCCCAAAGAGGTAAGAAACATGAGACTGAAGCCTTTTGCTTTGGTTGACAAGTGTGCAGCTGCGCGATATCTTCACTATACGTCCTGAGACTGCGTGTCACAGCCATGACCTTTTAGACTGTCCCTGTGATTGTATCGGGACTTCGGGAGACAATGATGCCCCGTCAACATCTGACGCCGCCGTAGAGGATGATAGCAAGTTAACAGCCGACACCGCATCGGGCTTCGTTGTTGCTTCGCAGGTCAAGATCGTCAACTCTCCGAAGTTAGACAAAGCAGTACGTGCCTTACTTTTTGCGTCCAGAGCGGAATTCTCACTTGTATGTGTGTTATCAGTACTCAAAGAAGAAAAAGGCGGAGCTGGCCTCACTGGGTGAATGGATTCATATTAATTGCTTGCGACCAGATGCCGGCGAACGCGTGCATGATGGCATCCTCCGTAGCTTATTGTTACGCCCTTCATCGTCACATAAACAACAAGTAGCCCCAGTAGAAGGCTCATCAACGAGCCGCATATTATCGCTGCTCGATACAGTCGACCTGGATAGGATTTCGCGACTAGAGGACCTGACTATAAAGGACGTTCCCGGGGGCACAGTATCATTTTTATTCGAGAAAGGGACTTCAATATCAAGAGATGAGGTCGAGGACGAAAATACCCTCCCTCTTTGATGGGATAATCGCCATTAGTTCATGGGACATTGAGTGTAGATATTGTATGAGATACCCGATTGTAGAGGCAACGTAACGATAGAGCCTAAACGTCCCTGAGAGGGTGACCCCTCGTCGACATGCTCCTCCTCATGTTTTCGAGCATCTCTAGCTTTGTATTACATGGATTTCTGGGATTTTGTCGATTGCTTTGACTTGCTGAAGCAAAGGTTCGAAGTATCCCAACGGCGAAATAAGTGTCATATATATAAGAGCGACAAGATACAGAACGTCACTTTGCCGGAGTGGTTAACGGGATCGCCTGCTATATGCAGATTTAGCGGTTGGGCTTTGCCCGCGAGTGTTCGAATCGCTCAGGTGACGATTTGTTTTTTCCTTTTTTGTCACGCGTCTATTATGGAAATGGATTTTGGATTGTCGCGTCTTGCTCGCACTTAACCGGAGTCATCCATGAGCGCGAATAAGTACTCAAACCTACCTGATATTGTGTGTATTTTATTCCCCCGTCATCAGGCATGAGCTAACACCTTCAATGTGACAGGATTCGTCCGGAAAAGATGTATATGAGACCGAAGAAGCCTTTCAATCTACTCAGGATGAGGTATGTATCTTTTGACCTTCGATGGCAGATCAAGATTAAATTGGATACAGAATGATGACTCAAGCGAGAATGAAGGAACTTCAGTTCGACCACGAAAGGTGGTAGAGCCTAATGCTACGGAAGGAGTTGACGAGAGCAGCCTTGTTGACTCGGCTACAGCTAGCAAACGATTTCGCCGCGCAGAGCGAAAGCGTCTGTAGCTTCCTTCATCCCCGACCTTTGCATTCAACTCACTATGCGCCGCAGGAACACGCGAGCGATCCTTGTATGCATACCCTCCTTCTCGCACCCCATCCCCGACCCCGACACATCCACCATCTCTTACGCTCCGCTTAAAGTTGCTACAATCCGAGCTTGCCTCTTTAGAAACAGAACTCGCCGACCCGGCAAATCCACTTCTCGCACGGGATCGTGAGCAGAGCAATGTTGACCCAGGGGAGCTCCTCAAGGGTCTTGTCGACGTTAAAGCACGACTTGGGAAATTCTCTGTAGGCCACCAAGGCCGAGTGCGACTAGTTCAGGGTGTGCTGCAGGAGCCGCCACCGGTGGACCACGATGCAGAGGCGATCCCTGAGAAGAATGGTGATGTTAGCAAGGACGCAAAAGAGCCGCATAAGTCTTTAGAGACTGCCAGGGGCGTGGCCGAATTAGATCGACGTATTGGGGAGCTGGAGAAGCTTGTCGGCTCAGCGAGCACGTCACTCGATGAGGTATCATGTTCCTTATTCATTCTTTAGCAAAGAGGGCTAAACGGCGACGATATTGATATAGAGCTCCGCAATGCCAGCACCGCTACTACCACTTCTCACTCGGCTGAACACGCAACTCACCGTGCTTGCGCAACCTCGGCACCTAGACAACATTTCACGCCGTCTTAAACTGCTCCTTTCTGACCTCGATCGACTGGCGACTGCAAACCAACAACACCGCCGTAGCACCACCGCCGCGGCCGAAGGTGATAGCACCTCCACCACCACTACACCTGCCACCTTGCCTGCGTCACTGCAAGAGCAACTCGCACCAGCCCTAGCCCGTCTTGTCCCTGCGCTTCCGCAGATCCCTCACATTCTCGCGCGTCTGCGCACGCTCGCCACCTTGCATACCTCCGCTGCACAATTCGGGAACACGATGTCTACTTTGGAGGAGGAACAGCGCCAGTCGCGCGAGGCACTTGATTCATTGAATCAAGCTATCGAAGGCGTTGAAGGGAGCCTTGCTGAGAACGCACGAGTGGTGAAGGGGAACGTGACGGGTTTGGAGGAGCGGATAGATGCGCTCACTAAACGATTGGAGACACTGGGTGGATAGTGGATAGACAGGATGCCTACGGGGGTTTTGGATCCACGATCTGCCCATTTTTTATCATTTTTGCAAGGATTAGCAGAAAAAAGTAGGCAGGGATTACCGTGTCAGAGATGTAGAGGAGATACCATGTACAAAGTATCACAGAGAACCACAGTAAGGGCCCGGAACGAAACGCGCAAAACGCGACCTCTCGTTTCGCCATCAATGACCATGCCAACCGACATCGACCTCGTTTCGTTTCAATGGCCACTCCGGCCCTTCAACCACATGTTGACCCTGGCAACTCGCATGCCACACAAGGGACATCCGTCACTTCCGGGATTTGATGTACCGAGTCAGTGCATCAAATTCCGGAAGTGACGGAGTGGCATCCCGCACTCGCTACTCAACATGCCGTTTTGCAATTTGCACACCTCTTTTCTAACTTGGAAGGATGTTCTCTGATACTGTACTTCGCGCCTATCCAGTGGCTATTTAATTCGGCGTTCAGCCAGCCCTCAGACTTCTTACTCAAGATACCATGGCGCAATTCACACTCTCCATATTCATCTTTACCGTCTATGGCTGTATCGCATGCTGTTTCTCTTGCCGCGGCCGCGACGGTGATGGCCAAGGCTATGACCATCACTACCCCGGCGTCCTCATCGCGTTCAAGTCACGGTTTCATCACAACTAGCCCGCTTACCAACCGCATCCCCTCACCCTCTTACTGTACCCGAGAATCCTACGCCCACAACGACTCTACAATCAAAGCCCGTGAGGTCTCTGCCCGCGAGCGTAACTTTTCTCGCTTAAATCGTATCTTACCATCGCACGGTGGACAATACCCTTGGGTTACCTCGCACTTTACGCCTTTCACCGTTCGTGCCGTCACATTTCCCGACCGAGTTCCCTGCCGGCTTATTTCCCCACTCAGTCATCTTCATCTGGCGATCCACAGCCTGAGGTGCCTACCACACTCTGTAGACGTGAAGCCGTTCACAGAAATGCTCCGCTGTCTTCTCTGATCATCTTGCCAAATGTCACCGTTGTGTTGCCTGATTGTGACACGACTGAGGATTTGCGGGAAAAGGTTCGACATATGAAGCGGGAGGAGCAGGAAGCACATAAGCGGGCCAAGCACGCACGTAAAATGCGGGATTACAACGCTGAAGACATACAAACGAGATGCGCCAAGGCATAAGACGGCAGTAGAGTATCTGAACAATGTAGCGGCGAAGGTCATCTTTCGCCTGAAGAACGAGGTATCGTGGCCAATAGCATCAATGTGCCAAGTTTGTGCGCGTTAAGCTTTTTCGTGGTTCTAGGTCCGCACGGATGGAATGGTCGATCTCCAGGGGTTATACGTCGACGAAGCTCTGGAATATTCCAAGGAGTTTTACTCAGCCTTACTCGGGAACAACAAAGTCGTTCGCTTCGTCGTCGATATGCCTTCTCAAAGAGGTTTTTGATTATACTACTCTAAAACTGTCTTGCTGGTGGATTCTGATCGACTTAGGGAATGGATTACATGCGAAGAATGGCAAGGCAAAAAATCCGGCCAGCACTGGAAACCCTGTGTAAAGAGTACGTCGGGATCGACGAGTGTTAACGCATTTTGAATACCCATCTTAGACGTGGCTTGACCCACTATCTGGACCCTAGGAACGCTGGAGTCCTCGCCGCCTAAGGTTGATGCACGAAAACACTGCCAACGGCGCCTTAATGTCGTATCAACTGAACGTGTCAACTTGATTGTCAACGTTAGCCATGTCAACGCACTTCATACTGCATTTGTGACATATTCGCGCAGTATATCCCTCGACATCTTAGCTAAGGGCCTCCCCATTGGAACGGTCGATCTTCACGGTTTACACATCAACGAAGCTCTCAAATTCGCAAAGCTGGAATTTCAGTCGGTCGTATTGAGGAGGGACGAAGTAATCCGCTCCATCGTAGGTACGTTTCCTCTACTGGTTGGTGTACCCATTTCGGAATAGTTTTTACGGTTTAGGCAAGGGATTGCATGCGAAGGATGGCAAGGCAAAAATTTGGCCTGCGGTGGAAAAACTCTGTAAAGAGTGAGTTGGAATCCTAACTTCCATATTTTTTGTTGTATTCTACAAGGAGCTCCGGCGCTCGAAAGTTACAAAAGCGCCATGATGGCGTTTTTCTAGCCTTCAAGTGCCGGGGGCTCTCTGTTCGAACTTAGGCGCGGCTTTACATACCGTTTTGGATCCCAATGATACTGGTCACTGTCATATTTTGCCACACCTGGTGGCTGGTCCTTTCCGGTTACTCCGCATTCTGTGCCTTCTGTGCTTTCTGCTGTTCGTCCCTTCACATCCCTCGATTTCTCAAGTCCTCTTTCTCTGATGATCTGCGACAGAAATCGAAGTGCCTACCAGACCACGCAGATACAAAGCTATACCCACTGATGGTGCTCCGGTATCTTATCTGATCATCCTTCCTGAACGTTGTTTTATCTGAGGATGAACGATAACATCAAAGGGTTTTTTACTGCTGAAGGTCTCCGGAAGCAAGCACAACGCACGAAGCGTGAGGACTCAGAGCGGGGACACGTAGGCTAATAAAGGGGTGCAAAATGATTACAGTGCTAGAGCCGTACACGAACAAGACGCTCTAGTGTAAGGCTGCGCCTTGTCCTACAGGCACTCCTTATCAAGTCCCGTGTCTGTCGCGAAGGCCATGGTAGATGTGACATCCGCCGTCCTCTGTGGGAGAAGGTCCACATGGTGTACGTAACGTAGTAGTCACCGGGCGTTATTGCTGGTGCAGAGGGCGACGATTGGACTGCCTTATGGAGTATTGTGACTGCCTTGTGTAAAGCCTCGCCGCCAACACGTTTAAAAAAACGTGTATACAGTGTACATATAATAGCATATGACCCTCGGACTAGCCAACCTTCCAACTCGGTTTGCCATGCCAGTGCCCGAACTTGAACCCACCGCTTACTTGGCTGTAGCGGTGGTCATCTTTCTCGTCTGTCGCGGTATCATCTCTTGTTGCAGAAGTATCAACGATGAATACGGCCATAGACATCCTATTCTGGTGACATCGTCGTCACGAAACGTTTCCTACACCCAAGGTTCATACGCACCCATCCAGTCTACCCCTGTGCTCCCCAGCTACAATGACCAGCGTGGCCATACTCGTCCCTTCCAAGCGTCATCATCACATAACATCCCCGACACCAGAGATTTCTATGTACCCACCAAGTCCACTGTCAAGACCGTTACGACCCCTGAATACGGCCGCAACGTGTCTAGCACAAGTCACATCCCTCCACCACGCAAGGGGCCATCTTCGATTACAGTCCTGTCTGGAACCTTGTTCTCCGAAGAGGACGAGAATGTCACCATCGAGGAGCCTGAGGATCTCCGAGAGAAAGCGCGACTCATGAAGCGCAAGGAGCAGGAAGCACGTAATCTAGCAAAGCGGGCGCATAGAAGGAGGGACTTCAGTGCTGAAGCAATGCATAAACAAAACGCTCGAGTGTTCGAGTGTGCAACGGAGCGTCTGAACAATGACGCGGCGACGGCCATCTTTAATCAGAAGAACAGGGTATTGTGGCCAATCGCATCGAGATTCCAAAGACATGTGTACTAAGCTCTCTTTGTGGGGGTAGGGTCTTCCCATCGGAACGGTCGATCTCCACGGTTTGTACGTCAATGAAGCTCTCAAATACGCAAAGCTGGAGTTTCAGTCGGTCGTATTGAGGAGTAACAAAGTAGTCCGCTTCATCGTCGGTACGTTTCTTCTACAGGTTGGTGTACGCCATTTTGGAATAGTCTTTACGCTGGGTCTCCGATGAATTTAGGCAAGGGATTACATGCAAAGGATGGTAAGGCAAAAATTCGCCCAGCGGTGGAAAAACTCTGTAAAGAGTGAGTTGGAATCATAATTACCACATCCATTTTTTAATGAATCCTCATTACTTTCTCTGTTCTTACTTAGGCGCGGCTTTACATACCGTCTAGATCCCAATAATACTGGAATTCTCGTTGTCCAGTGTTGAGTCTGTTGACCGTGACGCAAAGAGCCCGAGCCCTGCCCTGACTGGTGTGTTTCCCTGTAAACTTGTTTGTAACATGTTAGCGATGTTAGCACACTTCACACTGCATTGTAGCCTATTCTTGAAACGCGTTCCTCGACCTCTTGGCTTTCTGTTGCTTGCATGCTAGGGCACTATTACTGTGATAATGATCGCAATTAGTAACCACTGCTCGGATCTTAGGAGCCATTACTCCCGCCGAATCTCCCGGCAGCCTTATGAATAACGACACACACCTCATTAAAATAACACTTGGAAAATTGAGTCATAGAAACGAGTGACACGTCGAGTAGTAGTCTAGTAGAAGTGAAAATAAAGACTGACTTGGCAGCCAGTTCGTGATTGCGAGCGGAGCGAGCATTCCTCGGCTTACGTACGCGACCAGCCAGGTGGAGGGTAACAGAACAAACAAGTGCAAATGATTTCTCGAATTTGAAATTGAGTGGGAAAAACGTAAAGC
>QLOU01001465.1:0-12956 GCA_003313715.1 Russula abietina
CCCGAGTAAGGAGAGCTGGCGTCAAAATTGAAGACGAACTGAGACGGAGACCATAGTAAGCGACCTGTTAACGGCCGCGCCGGTCAGTTATTAACATCTCGCCATCCAATATACGAAATAGGACTTGCATCGATGGCAAACCACGAGTAAGCTGCTCCAAAGAGGAGTGAAAGGTTACCAGGCTGTGTAAAGTAATTGATGAAATCACTACGGCTTCGGCGCGGTACTTCAGCACGCTCGACAACAGCATCTGGGTAGACAGCGGCGAAGCCACCGTCGGGACCGAACACATTGTCGATGTCGGTCCTCGCCCTCTGTATGCCACGGTCAATGTCCATCGTGAACCGTGGTGTTTCCGGGGTGGTGAGCCTGAAATAAAGAGCGATGGCGCCCGGAACACAACCTAGGCCAATGAGAATACGCCAAGAGTAGTCTGCGTGCTTGAGGTCACCATTATCCGTAAGGATGGAGTCTCTGTAGGCATGGACTGTTATTAGCGCAATGAGGGAGGCAGCTAGGACGAGTTTAGTTTTAGCGACCTCCATGTATAAATTGCACTGCGTACCAAAGTTTCCCCAGGCCTGAGCGGCGAATATTGTTGTCATGAGACGAACACGGCTGCTGGTCGAGGCAAACTCTGAGGAAATAACTGCACTCAGAGGATGATCCCCTCCCACGCCAATGCCCATGCCCATGATAAACCTCCATACGATGAGAACAGCGATAATATTCACTCCAGGACCAGATCCGACAAGTACCTGGGCGAATGTAGATGTGAGAATAATCATTAGCTCTATCCCATCTGAGATCGACGTGATCAGATCATATCAAGACAAAGAAGTTGATGGTCACGTACACATGCGTTTACGCCCAAGGATGTTGGCCAGCCATCGAAACAACAGTTGCCCGAAGATACTCCCAACGGGCGCCGCCACTTTGATCCCGAAGTCCTGATTTCTTGAGAGCCGCTGAGTCAGGCCAGGTCCTGCAAGTGGTTGTCAAAGGGCGGGCCCAAGTCAGTTCACATCCAGCGGCATTACGGGTGAGAGGTGTGACCATAGACATATCCCAGTATGACGGACGCTAAGTTGATCACGAAGATATCATACCTAGACATTCTAAGATAAGGACAGAACAGGAGGCATAACATGAAGACCCACGTGTCCGTGAAAAACCCTGTGCCGGCGACAAGGCATAATTTAAGATGAAAGCGGCTTTAAGGACCGCGATGGTAAACAGGCGTGGAAAGAGAGGGAAAGAGACTAGCGACGCACGTGAAGCTACCTTTGTCGATATGCCTCAATGCTTCTGCTCTGGTTTCGCTCAGCTCGTGAACCGCTGCGCACCCGAGTCCGCTGACGTCCCCTTCCCGAGTATCCGAGAGGTGTTCCGAGTCGTTGTCGATATCATTTGCCTGCATATTGGCGGCGGTATCAGCGCTGGGGGATTGCCTCTATAGTGGGGAACGAAACGAGGGGAACGAATGCAGACGCCATGGCACCGCTGAGTGGGGCTTTTATGGGAAAGTATTGAAAGTCGGCACACGATAAGAAATGTGAAAAAACGCCATCCCTCGGCATGTGACACCGAATATCCAATAGATGAACTTTCTCAATATCCAATACATGAACTATCTTTCTCGAATATCCAATACATAACCTCCAGTAAAAGTCGAGTTGATTGAGAGGAAAGGAAAGCTCGTATGCCAAGGGGCACAATAGTGTGAGTACGTCCAGCCCCTCGGGCTGTGATTCTGCTCGCCATATTGTTATCGTTGCTCTCGCATACGTCGACACCCATCAACCAGCCTTCAAATCAGATCAAATTGATAAGTGTATCCATAGTATGCCTCAAGGGGCAGAAAGAGATACGAGGTCACTTGTTATAAAAACAAGTCCAGGAATGGCAAAATCGAGTGGGAAAAGAACTAAAACGAGGTCCTTCAGATCTCGAATGTCCTCGTGAACGTCTCAAAAGGTGAAGACTATTTTCTCGACGACATTCACACCACCAGCGCAATATAATGTGCCATGTCAAGTGCGTGGTACTACTTAGCATCATACAATTCACACCGCCCTGGTCTGGAGACTTCCTCTAGTTTGTTTTCCATCCCATTGGGTGACAGAACAGCCGCACTTGGTGTGTGATCATAGACATACTTCAGTATGACAGATGCTAAGTTGATCGCGAAGATATCATACCTAGATATCCTAAGATGAGGACAGAACAGGAGGCATGGCATGAAGGTGATGAAGACTCACACGTCTGTGAAAATCCCGTCCCGGCGACAAAGCAAAAATTAATGATGAAAGCGGCTTCACTGCAAAGCACCGTGACGGTAAACAGGCGTAAAAAAGGTGTTTGAAAGAGACTAGCAACCCAACCCTCCCCTTCCAAGTATTCGAGGAGGTGTTCCGAGTCGTCGAGTCGTTGTCAATATCATTTGCCCGCAAATCGGTGGCAGGACTGGGGGAATTGGCTCTACAGTGGGTATAATACGAGGGGAATGGATGCAGAAGCCCATATCACCGCTGGGTGAGGGCTTTATTGGGGGTTGTAGGCACAGACACAAAATTAAAGATAACAAAAAACGACAATGCCAGGAATCCCTCGGCATTTGAGCTCACCGTTGCCGAATATCCAATACATGAACTCTCCTGAATATCCAATATACATGAACTATCTTGTCGAATATCCAATACATGCCTCAGCTGACATCAAAACAACCAGAAAGAAACGTTTGGGGATGATTGGCAGAAGGAAAGGGCAGACAGCAGGCTGTGGAGCCTGGCCTGATCGTGCATCACTAGCACCTCGTCATGGACACCTTACATTAATATTCAAGTTGTAAGACTACCTTATGGTGTGGAGGAGCTTGTCATCACAGTCAGTACGGTCAATGGCATTGCACTTTACCTTTTGATGGCAACTACAGCGTGGGAAATGGAATATTATCTGAGTGGGATCTCCTCAATTTCAAGTTAGTGATGACTAGACTGCCGGATTCCGAGTCTGCGGGCGCTGTGCCTCGTGCAGCAATGCAGCAGCACCCAGGCCCAGGCGTCGTGTTTTCCTACACGCTCGCCCTTTCTCTTTGACTAAGGGGAGACGATGGCGCCGAGTTTCCCACATGCGGCGATGATTCCATGTACGGTCAAGCGATGGCGCGTGGGGAAAATCCCTCCAGGGATGATGAAGGTCGTTACGTTCGGACCAATAACCAGGCAGAAGTCCGGCCACGCAAACAACCAAGCTGCCTATAACAACATTATGCAACGACTCGTATATGCTGAAGGTGGTGGTGAGATCCGATGGGGTCACGGGTGAGCCAATCCCTGCCCGAGTAAGGAGAGCTGGCGTCAAAATTGAAGACGAACTGAGACCGAGACCATAGAAAGCGATCTGTTGACGGCGACCGCAGGTCAGTTATCAACATCACACCACACAATATATACAAAATGGGACCTGCATTGATGGCAAACCACGAGTAGGCTGATCCGAAGAGAAGCTTAAGGTTACCAGGCTGTGCAAAGTGATTGATGAAATCACCAAAGCCTCCGCGACGCGCTCACGCGCATCGGCGCGCTGGATAACTGGATCCGGGTCAACCCAGTAGACAGCTGCGGAGCCACCGTTGGGACCAAGCACGTTCCCGATGTCGGTCCTTGCCTTCTGTATGTCCCGATCTATATCCATCGTGAACCGTGGAGTTTCCGGGATAGTGTGCCTGAAATAAAGAGCAATGGGCCCGGTGGAACGGAACCCAGGTCCATGAGAATATGCCAGCAGTAGTCTACGTGCTTGAGGTCGTTGAGGTTGTCCGAAAGGATGGAGTCCTTATAAGCAAGAACTGTTATTAGCGCAATGAGGGAGGCAGGTAGGACGAGTTTAGTGTTACCGGCCTCCATGTTACGGGTAGAAAGAAGTGGCACTGCGTACCAAAGTTTCCCTGGCCCTGAGCGGTGAATATCGTTGTCATGAGACGGCCACGGCTGGTGGTTGATGCAAACTCTGAGGCAATTACTGCACTCAGCGGACGATTCCTCCCACGCCACACCCATGATAACCATCCATACGATAAGAACAGCGATAATATTCACTCCAGGACCAGATCCAGCAAGCACCTGAGCGAATGTAGATGTGAGAATGGTCATTAGCTCTATCCCATCTGAGATTGACGTAATTAGAACATGTTAAGACAAAGAAGTTTATAGGTCACGTACACATGCGTTTACGCCCGACGATGTCGGTCAACCACCCAAACAACAGTTGCCCGAACAGATTCCCAACGGGCGCCGCCACTTTGATCCAAAGTCCTGATCTCTAGAGAGCCACTGAGTCAAGCCAGGTCCTGCAAAGGGCACAAACAACGGTATTCTGGATGAGAGCTGCACCTGGTGTGTGACCATAGACATATCCCAGCATGACGGACGCTAGGTTGATTGCGAATATATCATACCTACAGTGTTGCAAGTGTAAAAACCGGGTGAGATAAAGCGGACGCGCGCGGGTAGACCTAGATAGATAGGAAGGGCGATGACACTGAGCGTTGTGTGTACTCGTATATGCGTTGACAGGGTATGTGTGGGGCTCCATTGCCTCAGTCCGTGCTCACTTCGACAGACAGAACAGGAGGCATGGCATGAAGGTGATTAATGAAGACTCACGCGTGAGTGACGCGTCTGTGAAGAACCCCGTGCCGGCGACGAAACATGGTTTATAATGGAACTTTAAAGCACCATGACGGTGAACAAGCATGGAAGGAGAAAGAGAGAGACTAGCAACGCACGAGAAGCCACCTTCGTCAATATTCTTTGATGCTTGTGCTCTGATTTGGTTCAGCTCGTGAACCGCAGCGTGTCCGAATCCGGGCCCGGGGACGTCCCCTCCATGAGTAGTATCAGTGTGTTCCGAGTTGTTATTGCTTGCGTGGATATCAATAGATCGACGGCAATATCAACGCTGGGATTGCCTCTATGGAAGCCGGGAAGGGACGATGTGGGGGATGAATGCAGAAGCCCACAACCTCGATGAGAAATATCATGAGGCATGAGAACTTTTAAAATGAATTTAGCGTCAGTTCAACTTGGGGCCCGTCCAGCAACTCCACGCCGGTCTCAAAACCGGCCCCGCCAAATCGCATCCAAATTTCGAAACCAGACTATGCAATTTTGGCAGGCGCCGGTTCCCGGCCCGGTTTTGAAACCGGAGTTGCCGAACGCGAACGCCTTGGCAAGTCGTTCCAAGGTTGGGCGATGTCGACAATCGCCTTCAAGTTGGCATGGAACAACAATCGAACACCGCCTTCTCATATCACAAATTGAACCTTTCCCAAGCCAGCTGTCATCAGTAGCAGAAAGGGAGAGAAAGAGACACGATTGGCCGCAACCTTCTGCGGATAGCCAAAGGGCACAGCCTGCTACGGTATAAGGGGGAAGTGAACCATCTCGTCTGCCCTGACTCTGAAGCGCGTATTTGTGAGTAAACATTCTGACGTTTGACGTAGTAATTCGAGTTCCTGGGCCTGGCATGTCAACATGTCAACCCTCGTTCTATTATCTGTACCGGGATATGTCCTATGGAGCACCATTCTATTACAAGCCCAAGCCATGCAATCCCTACTCAAAGAACATCTAGAGGGACCAACCCGAGGATCAATACCGCACAGCGGCGTTCATGGCAGTACGTGTTCAGTATTACACTGTAAAACTTAAAGCGACTGATTTTCCCACATTAATTACGCTAAAATACTTACTTTCAGATGTTAAATGTCTGAAATATAATGTCAAGTTTTTCTCGACAATAACCTGCTGAAAAAATACTATGATTTTATACTTAAATTCACACAACTCTTAAGATGTAAAGTCAGTATTAAAATTTTTACTGGTCGTGTCTTAAAGTGAGTGGTGTGATATATACATTTAAGCAAATGCCGCTCTTGTTGCCATCACTAATGTTGCTGCCACCATTATTGTCGACGTTGCCCTCCCTCTGCCACCACCCCAGTGTCCCGAGCACGTGCGTCGCGATCCATCAAAGTAAGCTGCTGGCACATAGTGTTAGCCAAACGTTGAACTGAGAAAAAAGGAAAAAAAAAAACATACCGCCTTCTCCAACAAATGAGAGGCAACACGAAGGGCAACAATCTCCCCCATGAGCAGGCCAATATGCCCCACCACATAAGTGAAATGGGGGAAGTCACTGTGCTTGACAGTGACCCAGAGTTGAGCCACTGATGGGTCCAACCTCGCATACACCCTAAGGAACATCAGCAACACTAAAACGGGGATCAATAATACATACCTGGCAGACCGGTTGCGCACGAACATCTGCCCTTGCCTGAGCAGCTCCGCTCCGGCCGCAATGAGGATGCGAGCCATGAAGTCCTGGCCGTAACGAGCGATATGGGGGGCACGTTGAGGGAAGAGCTGGTTGAGGAGGCCCGGCATGGTGGATGGGGATGTGTGAGGATGTTCGAGTTGCGGGGGTGCGGGCGCTCAACGTGTGACGATGACGCGCTCAACGTGTGTGACAATGGTGCACAGTACCAAACAATGCACGACTCACCGTGCACCACTGCAGCCAAACACCGTGCGACTGTCAGAGCGAAAGAGATTGAGCAAAGCTCACTCACTCTGACATGTTGCCACATACTAATCCGCCTCAGCAAATACTGCATGTGCCAGTGGGCCACTGCGGTCAACCAACCACCATTTCCCCTGGTCTTCAACGCGGCCAACAACGCATTGAATGGATTTAATGTCAACGGGCTCAAAGACCCCAAATTGTGAGTAAAATGGAATCGGCGGCCCCTGCGCGTTGGGGAAAGTGGTATGAACTTGTCGAATAATCGCAAGACAAACATCTTGAGGCGCCTTCGTTTTAAGTTCCTTGCTTTGGGGAATGGGGACAACGACGATGTACCGAAGTTGCCCAAAGAATGTTTGAGACTCGAGCTCTTCAGGACGGTTTCGATGGCGCTGATTTTGATCAACAAGTTGCTCGTACTATCGGGTGGAAATGAAAATAGTTTAGTTTCAAATTTCTTTGATGATACAGTAATTCACACACGCGGACGAAAGATGCATCTCGGCCATCCATACACTTGGCAACAATATCATGCGCGTGCATGATGTTCCCACCTTCAAGGCGGCGCAGTTTACCCCACTGCTCGACTTCCTTTGGAAGAAATTCCCTGGCAACCTTTGGCTGGACAGAGAACCGGGTCGCCAAGCCGTTTACGATGAATCTGCGAATGTTGTCATCAAGGGGACATACTTGCTTCGGAGCCACGAGTTCATATTGTGGGTCTGTAACGAATTGTCTTTAGATTTAGGGTAAAGGTGCCAAGATGCGACTTACAATCTTCAAGCTTTTTCATTTGTGAAGAGGAGCGCTTCGGAGGCTTTCCGAGCTGCTCATCGGAAAGGTTGTATAAAATCTTGATCTGCCGGAGTTGCGACAGTTCTATAAGGTGTTGGTCCATGCTCACATATGGGTTTCGCCGACTCTGGATGCTGCGTTGAAAGTATCCACATTGTCTCTCAATGGGGAAAGCCCATGTTGTCCAACATGGTCCCATCCATCTGATTTGGTCAGGAATATGGAGGAGGGCGTGTATGATGAGCGGGCACGCCGGAAGTCGTTCAGGATCGTACTGGTAGTAGAGGCTGAATGCATGGATTGAGTCAGCCTTCATTTTATCGGAAGCAGAAGGGGCAAACGTACCGCTCATAATCTTCCACCCATTTACGGATTCCCGACTCGATTTCGTCGACGTCCCTATTACTAATCTCGAATTGCAGGCAGAGATTGAGGATTCTAACAAGGGAGCAGAAATGTTTATAGTAGTGATCATCGGGAAAGCGACCTCGAAGGACGGTGGGGGCGATAAACAGAGACCACATGGACCACGTCGAGGATGTGAAAGATGAACTATCTGTTGCTGGGTTGGGAATGGGCGCCCCAAACGATGAAGGTATCGTTTTTGTAGCTGCCACGGATGTAGTACCAACAACCTGCCAAATATGTGGGCTCAGGACGTATGGCTGACCCTCATCCATTCCCTTGTAGCAGCCAGACCAGAAGAGGACGAGGTTCGGGATGAGATTTTCCCAGACCAAATGCATGAAGTCGTACGGAAACGACTGGGGAAACCTAAGGGACCCGAGGGCACTGAGAAGAGGGATCCCCTTGATGCCATATGCCTTTGCAAGCTCCTCTCGCTCTACTTCTGTGTGTGCGGACTCCACTGCTTCGGCCTGCGCCATGAAGTGCTTGTGCGAGCGTAGCGGTAACTTCTCTGGACGATACTCGACAACGCCGGTTGGCGTGGGATGATTGCGGCGGGACAGCGGGACGTAGAGGATCTTGTTTTGCGAGTCCGGGATACGAATACCAAGGATCTTGCACATTCGGCAGGGACACAGGCCATTGTGTCCTTTCATGTGCATGAGCATGGAAACAGCAGGAATGTCGCCAAAGCCAGTGATGACGTAGGCATGGAGGGTGAAAAGTCTTCTCGAGAGGGCATCATATGCAGACACGCCGATCGCAAGCTGAAGCAGTTCTTGCACAAGCGGATAGAGGAAGGAGTCTGCGTCCCATGGCTTTTTTGGACCAGGTATAATCCCAACACAGAGAATGTTGTCCTTTCGGAAGCGCTGCTCTGGAGGGAGATTGTAGTTGAAAACGAGGAGGATCCACGCAGTATGATTCCGCTTCTTAAAAGGAGCGAAGCCGTTGGTGGCGAAGCCAAGTGCGATATCACGACCATCCGAGAAGTATTTGTGAGAGTACGTCTCATCTCCAACAACAACATACTGTTCAATAAGCGAGCGATAATGGAGGCCATCGAAAATATCCGTTATCGTTCCAGGCTTGTGAGTCTTTTCGTGCTCATCGGCACGGTACTGGAGCTGAGTGGCGTAGTTGCGATTCGACATTAACGCACGAAGACGAGGGATAAGGGGCACATATGAGAATGTTCACCTTGCTTGACCAGACTCGTTCAGATGCGATGTTTTGCACTTCGGGCATTTGTCAAGGGGGGCGTACGGACCAGTATAGCATATACATGAATTGATGCAGCATGCGAATCTTACGGGCTCGAAGCGGGAGAGAGCCCGAACATGGGATTGCGTCTTGGCAAGGCTTTCCATGCCTGCTTTGGAAAAGTTATACGACATTTCATGAAAAGTCGAGGCGGTTAGATTGTTTCTGAGCTTCATTCCGAACGGACGCAGGATATCCAGATCATGATCCGAGATAGAAAACTCGCCTGGGCACAAAATGCCAATGAGTCACAAGGAATGAAATAAAGAATGCTTGAACTACTTACCGAGTTCCTCGGCCTCCACAATAAATTCTTCAGCCAAGAGATCCCAATCCGAAACAATGCCTTCACGCAGATCCACATCGCCTTCCATGACAACGTCCTCTCCGTTCCAGTCATCAGTTTCGTGATCAACAGAGTCGGCAGCCTCAACTGCATCCCCTTCGAGAGCACCTTCAGAATCCTCAACTGCATCCCCTTCGAGAGCGTCTTCGGAATCCCCGTCATCACTTCGATCAGTAGTTCGATGTGTCCGAGTATGAAGACTCAGAAGAGCGTTGTCATTGAAGAGACCAGACGCTTCAGCAAGTGCATCCCCTGGCAATTCAGGCGAATCCGGTGCTGGTGGTGGATCGAGAAATGGCAGGGAGGGGTTGTACTCGAACGAGGGTGCATGTGGTTGGGGATGATCGCTACAGGAATCTGCACGGGAGTGGGAGGTGGGGAAACTGTTGTCTGTGCAAGACTGCCTCTGCTCGCCGGGTTCGATGATGAAAGATTCCTGGCCTGCCTGAGCATGAGCGACACGACGCCGCTTGGGAGGTGGAGGGGATCCAAGCTGCGCTACGACGGGGGAGGGACGGTTTTTGTTCTTGTTCAGGTGACGCCACTTCGTCCATCGAGTAATTTCTTTACCGCACCCACAAGTGCAAAGAAAGAGGGGGTGCTTTCCTGGATTTGGCGCAGACATGACAATCTAAGAAGGTAATTCAGCGAGGAAACAACTCAAAGTGTGCAAAGACGAACTCAGACTGGGTGTCCAGTTCTTATAGAATGCACAAATTTGTATAGAGAAAAAAAAACCACAACAGGGCTGCGAAGGGCTTGAAGTTAATGAAGATGACCGTCAGGGAGGTGTGGTGAGAGCGAGAGGGCCAGAGGGGCGCGGTGAGAGCGAGAGGCACAATACAGTACCGCCATCTCTCGAGTCAGACAGCTCACCCAAGATCCGAAGACATCAAATAGCAATCAGGAACCCACGATGAGAATGAAAGAGAGTAGTTCCGATGCTGGCGACAATCATAGAAAGCGGAGGATGACCAGATGACCTTGGAGTTGGACTCGTCGGTTTCCAGGCTGAAATGTTTTCATAGCCGTGGGAATGATCACATGACTCTTAGCAGGGTTTTCGGCATCGCTAAGTAAAGTTCAACATGTTCCTTCCGTCCCGCTCCCATCCTCAACCTCCCGCTCAACGACAACACCATTCACTAATTCATCGGCTCTGTTGGCTTTGTTGATTTTCTTTTTGGTTGCTTGGAGATGGTTCTCGGAACTTGTGAACTAGTTTCTCATGGGGTAGATGGCTTGCTGGGCTTGGTAGGTAGACAGTGATATAAATTGGTGTGTAGTTCATCATCAACCCTTATCCTGCTTCTTCTTGTGATGCCTTCAAAATCTGCTGCTAGATCCAAGAAGCCTGTCGTGAAGAGTCATGCTGCGAAGCAGATGGCAGTGAAGGAGGCAACAGCAAAGTCATCTGCCAGGAAGGCCATCTCTGGGAAGCGTGCCAAGGAGAACCACCCTCCTGTGACTGCTGCCCCCCTATCGGCGGCCTCCTTGTCCTCAGTCATGTCAGCACCAGATGCTGAGCCCACTGTACCCACCCGTGTTAGAGGTATGTTCATTTCCTTTCGCTATTCACTTGTAATAGTCCTGACAGGACATATTGCATTTACACCAGCTGCTGCTGGGACACATCAAAATCTGACTGCAGCGACAGACATTGAGGGACAAGACACTGAGATTGCAACTTTGCATGGTGAGTACTGTGCTTGCCGTAGTTCTGTTTCCTGCTGACTAATTATTATTTTAGCTCAGCTTGCTGCGACCAAGCATGATCTGAAACTTGCCCAAGAGGCATCAGCTGCTGCTGGTGGCTCAAGCAACAACCACACAGTCCGCACTTTGATCTATCGACCGAAAGGTCAGATTAAGAAGCTGCAGGTTATGATGAATTTGGAGAACGACCGTGCAAAGTATAAGGAGTTTCAGGTAAGTGTTTATTCTCGCTTAGCATATCATAACTAATTATGTCTATCAAGAGTGATATAAGGTCGCTTGTCAAACTTGTGGATATATCTAATGGGCAAAATTGGGCTCGTGAAAACCCCGGCAAACTTGCTTTGATCTGTAGTATGGTAAGTTTTTTTTAATTTTTTTGTCGGAGGTGCCAAAACTGACCTATATTATAGGCCCGGAAGAAACATGACTTCTTGAAGAACTTCGTAGGCGATTGGCCCATCAAAGCATGTCTCAACGAGATGTTTCGCAACCAGCAATATCAGGAAAACAAGAAGAACAAGAAGGCCACAGCAATTCAAGACACTATTAATGGGTACTTGGATGGGAATGTGAGTGATGAGCTTCCTGAGCCTGTTTTCCCAGGGTTTCAACAAGCAGAGACGACTTGAGAGAGAGGATGTTGTCCATTGACTGGGTTTCCAAATTTGGAGTATGATCAGAATGTTTATAAATTAAAATAATATGTTTTTGGTCTGAAATTAAGTTGAAAAATAAGATGAAAGATAACTGAATAATAAGTAGCTCAAGTGCCGAAAATAAGATGAAAAATAACTGAAAAATAAGTGGTTAATAAGTAGCTCAAGTGCCGAAAATAAGACGAAAAATAACTGAAAAATAAGTAGTTAATAAGTAGCTCAAGTGCTGAAAATAAGACGAAAAATAACTGAATAATAAGTAGTTAATAAGACAAAACATAACTGAATTAATAAGACATTTAAGTCCTTAAAAGGGTGCACGAATGACTTACTTTTCACACATTTAATAGCGGAATTTCAGTCATTTGCTTGGCTGAAATTCAGCCATTTTTCTGTCGGATTTTAAGAAGTTTCTCATCGCTATTTTCAGCCATTTTTCACACGTTACAAATACTGAAATTCACACGCGCCGAACTTTACAGTGATTCAACGCACTCAAACGCTGATCACGGGTCGATCACACGTCACATGATTCCCACCATTCGCCCCCACATTCTGAGCCAGGTATTGTATTTATATGGTCACCTGAGCTATGTTACATAGCGTAGTTGGCCAAATATATTATGTTTCTACGTTTCTGCTGATTCACGTTTTATGTACGTATGAACGTAAGTTACACTACAACCCGAAAGAAAATCCAGATCCAGATGGACAAATGAACTAGAACGAAAACAAATGATTGTGGAATAGATAAATTACTGCACAGGGGTGGTTGAAACGAAATCGAAAATGGTACCAAAATCCGGGGCCAAGAGGGCATACAGGGACGAGTGCAGATGCAGGATCCACTAGCAGAAAAGGATGCGGCAGCATAAATGAAGGGCGGGATACATAGGTCAAGAAGGTACGCCTCGTGGGCCGCGGGGATGCAATCGCTTATTGAGAATTGCCTTATGGAATCTTTCGCAGAACGATGCCGTTTCGCAATTCGATCTGATTGGCAGCTAAATCAAATAAAAGTGGTCAGCAAAGTCGCATATGACGAAGCTGTATGCGACTGCACCTCTTAAGTAGCCTTTGTGATTTTCGTTGGACAGCTCCTCCAGCGACCGACTGCGGGTTTCAGGAAGTAATAGCGTGCTTAGCGCCCCAGATAGCATCACGAAACCGAATGTTTTTAG
>QLOU01001466.1:0-11311 GCA_003313715.1 Russula abietina
CCGCATCGCCAGGGACAGCCGATTGGGTGATTGCCGTGAGGCTGTAGTCGCATCTAAGTTAGGACTCCCATCTGCGACTATTTTGTGTCCACAGTATTGACAATATAAGGGCTTGCCAATTCACGCGTGCAGCAGGTGTCCCTTTTGCTCCCCTAACATTTTTAGGTACTGGATAGTGCGTGTGCCCTTTCCTTCTGAATCCTTCACTTTAATTGATTACCTTCTTTGATCTTTAGCCTCTTTCGTTTGTTCTGGACTTTTCGCTGACAACCGAACGCTTACTCGGCTACGCATATCACAAAAAATGCAACTACACAAGACACTCACCTGGACTCTTCTTATACTTTCAACCATCAACTTTGCGCTCGCGGCTCCTGTGGCAGTACGAGAGGGGCCTGATGTACGCATCAATGCGAATGTAACAAGGAGTATGACAGCCGCGCCGCAGAAACGGTCAGGCTCAGAGGATGCAGGGGAGTTACCGAACGTGGCCGGACCGCATGATGCACACCCGCCAAGCCCGGACTCGACAGATACATTGTCGCAGACGCCAGTGGTAGAAGAGCACATGACCAACGACCCTCGCCCCCCATCAGATAACCCGGAGTCATCAACAGGGCCACGATTGCCAGTGGGATCGATGCCAGTGGCCGGCTCTCTTTCACACTTATCGCCCCCAAGTGCACTGCCCCCACGCCTGGACTTGACGGGTTTGCCGCAGCATCAGAGAATACGAATATTGCTTGGTCTCGATCCAGCACCACCACGTGCACAGTTACCAACCCCGGACTCGATGGATGGGTCAAAGAAAGTGCTGCCGAACCCAGGATCACCTTCAGGGTCGCGATCGCCAGTGGCCGACTCTTTTTCACCCCCACTTTCACCCTCACCTGAGAGTTGGTCACTGAACCTGCCCTGGCCGGCCCATGCACCGCCGCCATGGTCGCAGAATTTTGATCCACTGCCGCCAGGTGCACTGCAGAAATGGCCACAAAAATTTCCGCCAAACCCAACGTGGCCCAGTCAGCCGGGGCCATCAGACCAGCCGAAACCATTACAGAGTGCAGGGGCGGATCCGGAAACACATCCTCGAGTGAATCCGGCGGACCGGGCGGAGTGGCTTCTCGCCCAATTTTGGAAAAATCTCGAGAAAGACAAGATCAAGCGTCGCATGTCTGGCTCTGATGCGTGTGAATTTGGCCGAGGAGGATCCAAGGTGACGAATATTCAGGGTGGTTGTTGATGATGCGGCGGTGTCCCACGGTCCGGATAGCTCCGAAACTGAAAGTCTCGCGTGGTTGACGATAGACAATAGCCACGTAGCGTCGCGCAGTTGTCGGCAGAATGTATCACGTTTCAGGCCTTTCAGGCCTAAAAGAGAGGTAGTTGGTTGAAGATCGGAATTAGCGCGCAGTATTGCCAAGTGCCAACACGTGGACGATTAAATGAGTGCGAAGCCATATGGCGCAGAGCACTAAAGTGTACGAGTCAACAAAAAAAGGGCATGGAAAATGTCGTGTCAACCCGAGCTAGGTAATGTCTAGCATAAAACATCTCGGAAGTATCTATACTCGAAGGTCATAAATGAAAGCAGTAGTAATTACGGAGGTGCCAAGATATGAGGTATATGTATGGAATCGCACTCCATAGAAACGCAGTTCTTTCACCAGCGTTACGTTGTTTGCATCCATCGTGCGGGATTCCATTGAACGTACCGGAGTTGTAGTCATGTTCTAAGCCTGTGGAGTAACACAGTCAATATATGCACTTACAACGACCTGGGCTCGTAGAAAACGCTGCCTGGGAACAAGAACCCTTGTCCTTATTTCCGATAGATAAAACCGGGCTCACGCTAACGATTGCGTTACGCGGCTCATGCCGTCGTAGGCTGTGAGCCTGTGGCACGCGTGTGCCCTAAGAAGGGGCCGTTGATTGCGTTGATGAACTTGTTACAGGCATTTCATCGGCATTCACACAGGGTTCGTGCTAAAGGTTAAGTTCGTTGCTGATACGTTGATTGGGGCCATGTGCACGCGCATGACCGAGGCCACAAGGGATGTGTTAGGACCAAGACATGTGAATTATGTTATGAGCTCCTGCCGCTTCTTAGATCTGAATGTCTGAACCTGAACCCGAGTTGATATTTCACGAATTAGAGCATGGGAGAAAAGCACCACCAAAAAAAATCCGAGTCCGCGATCACGGAGCAACGGTGCAAGTGGGCCATCTTGAGTCACGAGATCCAGTGTCCGGACTTGGAAGAGAGGATGGCGCAAGGGATGACGGAGAAAGAAATCCTTTCCCTTGAAAACCTTGAACAAGCCTTCCCGTGTCCATCTGTACACTCTCCAGGAGCCGGAGTTTGGCTGTTCAGTAAAGGACGTTGGGTTCCATGAAATTGGAAGTGCGCGAGTCGTCAAGTCATATTCAAAGTCCGACAGTGCCATGCCTTCGCGAACCGAAAATTTTGTTCTCGAATTGTCACCACTATTCATGCAATATTCTTGAATCACTCCCTCAACAAGATTTTCCCAGTCATGACGCCGTTGCACATGTCCATCATGCATCCCCTTCTTTGGGTCACTCCTCCAGGTCGCCCCGTGCCCTTACTCCTTCAGCCAGCCTTCTCAATCTGACAGTACTGAGTACTGCGTTCGAACAATTTTCTTGCAATTCCTCTACAATAACTTAGTCCCTGGCAGCTTCTATTCTTGCAAAAGACTCAGGTGGTCGGTGACGATCCTGCATGCGAGATGACGCACCCCGGCCATGCCACGCTACCTTAAAATAAATCGCTTATCCGCCGCATGAAGTTGGTACCATCATGCACAATGCATGGCACATGATCTGTCACTGTTGCTTGATCAATTTCTTCACTTTCCGCCCAAGTCTTGTCCTTACTCGTATCGCTTACCCGATAGCGTTCTTGGCAGTGTGTGGACCGCAAATAAATGGTAAACAGTGCTGCATAAAAGAAAAGTGCATCCAGCCATGAAACATCAATTAACTATGTGGACCCCTCTTGATATTCCAGCCTCGCCGAAACAACCCTTCACGGATTACTCCCGCTGGAGGTTGCGCGATACCTACGACGGGAGACATGTTTGGGACTTTCTCAAGTCAGACAAAGAACTCGAAGCCCGTCCTCCCTCCGACGCAGATAAATATTGGCTAGGCCTCCCCCTTGTCAGTTTCCACGCGTCTTCTTGGACGCTCCATTTACTGAAACAACTTTTGTATAGGATCTTCCATCACTCCCCAACCCCAAGTGTCCACTGGACGCAGCCAGGAACGGATTCTCATACCACAGAAGACTCCAAAAAAATGGTGATCATTGGGCTGCCGCAGCCCAATGGCCATCACTTCTTTGGCTGCCGAGTTTGGTGGACCTATGTTTCTCTTACCTGGTCTAGTCATTGGTTCCCATATTACTCCCATGTCCTTTCTTGACGAAGAGAGGCTCGAAATGATTCGTTACCTTTCAATCGCGCCCATCCCGATGACGGTGGCTGGGGTTTGTACGTATTTTCCCCCATGTCCGTTCAAGTCACGGACTGATGTGTCTAGACACATTGAGGGGCCCTCGACGGCAATGGGTACCGCCCTCAATTATGTCTCTCTTCGCCTATTGGGAGTCCCAGCCGACCACCAGGTGATCGCCCGTGCTCGCTCTACCCTGCATAAATTAGGTGGGCAGAATAACTCGGAAACATTTTACGCCGGCTTACAGTCTTTAGGCGGAGCTGCCGCGTCAGCCTCCTGGGCCAAATTCTGGCTTTCTATCTTGAATGTCTATGACCTGGAAGGTAACAATCCAATCCCGCCTGAGCTATGGCGCGTGAAATATACAAACCACCCCATTCAATTTGACTGGACACTTTTTTGAAAGGTTACTACCTAAATGGCTACTTTTCCACCCGTCAAGATGGCGGGTCCACACCCGCACAATATACGTTCCTATGAGCTACCTATATGGCGTGAGATCCAAGGCTGTGGTAGACCCGTTGATTATCGCGCTCCGTGAGGTTAGTTCTCAGTTATATCAACATAAGGATCACGTCGGATCTCATGCGCAAAAAGGAACTATATACCCAACCTTACGACACGATCGACTGGCCTGCTCAGCGAAATAATGTCTCCGAAGCAGACCTCCTCTCACCTCACAGCAAGCTATTCGATTTCATCTCCGTGATCCTTGCTGCATACGAACAGTGCTGCCGCTCCGCAATGCCGGCGTGAAATATGCGTATAAGCTCATCGTCTATGAGGACGAGAACACCTTATATCAAACGCTTGGACCTGTGTCCAAGATGCTCAATGTGGTCGCGCGCTTCCACGGCGACGGCTCTGACAGTTACGCCTATAGACGACACGAGGATAAACGACGCGACTTTATGTGGCTTGGTGCTGAAGGCATGATGACGACTGGCACGAATGGCAGCCAGCTGTGGGACATATGTTTCATCGCTCAATCTCTGGCGGAAATAGGACTAGGCAATGACGAAGATAAATAAGCCAACTGTAATCAAGGCTTTGCAGTGGATCGATCGTTGTCGGATTCAGGAGAACGCGAGACACTTCGAGGTGATGAGTAGACACCAATCGAAGGGCGCATGGCCATTCAGCACCAGAGAGCAAGGATAAAATATTAGCAACTGTACTGGAAAAGGGCTGAAGGCGGTTTTGTTATTGCAGACCCGACTGGAGTATGTCATTTTCCCGAGTCGGCTATCTCTGTAGGTGACAAGACTGATACAGGTTCACACCCAAACTCGTAAATGACGACCGTTTGTTCGATGCGGTTGACGCTCCTAACGATGCAAAATCCTGATGGAGGATTTGCTAGCTACGAGCTAGTGCGCGGTCCTAGTTGAGTCGAGTTGTTAAACCCTTTGGATGGTCAGATTTTTCAAGGGAGCGCCCCGGGGTCGTCCGGACCGATGGACCGGATATTTGTTCAAGGTCAAGGTACAGTACAGTATGACTTCGTACGCCCCCTTCGTTTCACACTATTTTAGTACCATTTCTTTAATCTCACCAATAGAACAAACATCGTGCCAGCCTTGTTCCCATACTGTTGCGCGCGGCGCGGGTAAACAGTCATGATGTTACATTGTCCTTGAGCCTGTGGTCACTTCACTTACCGTTGCCCTTTTCAGTTGGAATATGGCTCAATTCGCAATCAGGATGACAGTACGTTCACATTTAGCGCCGTGATACCAATGGCATACCACAAGCAAAACCTGCCAAGAACATGCAACATACAAGAGATTCAGTGAGAAAGTGATTTGAGTCTTTGACAAGGCGCTGCCAGTGCAATCATGCGAATCATGAAATCTTCAGAGCAGCAAACAAACAAGTCCGGCTCAACATAGTCAACGTGGGGTCCGAGTCCTTTCCCTGACGGAGGTAGACATTAATGGGACTCTTGATGGAACCCCTTCCTCCCCCTCAAAAAAAAAGACGAGGCAAGCTCAATGTATCTTCATCTTTATTGATGATTAATCGCACCTAGGCGACGCCTTGTATTGTGGAATGCGGCAAATGCGGCATCATAGCTCGGTTGAACATCCAGGTGCCGAGGACTCGGAAGCGAAGCCGCTTACAGTAAGTTACATTCTGACACCTCACACGTATCCAAGTTACTGTAAGGTAGATGTCATCAGGAACCCGCACCCCCCATTGTAACCCTAATCGTTTTCTCCTCAAGCAATTCTTAATTTAAAAAAAAAATACTTCCAGAGATCTGTAGAGAGAACCCCAGCCTATGACTCTCTGGGAGCCAAAATGCCAAAAAATGGATTGCTCGAGGAGGGAAACAAATTAGGGTTACAATGGGGGGTGTGGGTTCCTGATGACATCTACCTTAATATCGGCAAAGGCGGTGTCACTTGCCCACACATGCCCACATCACCCACACCGTTCACCGCTCATGCCCAAACCCCCACTTTGTTCTTCCCCGGTGCGCATTCATATCTGGTCGTGATTTACCTCGCTTTCATGTAATATTAATTCACTTTCACATGTGCAGTAGGATAATGAGTGTCTGTGGCCCTGTCTCGTCTACCGTGTTAATCTATGATCCAAAACCCGAGATTGGCCCACATACACCGTGTCTCCATCACTTATTCTTATTCGCTTCTGTGCCTGCGCGCCTCTGCCAAGAAGCGAGGTTTCCCGGACCCGCCCCTTCTATCGCCGCGTCGCGTCGCGACTCCCCAGACCTCCGTTGGATCTTCCGCTCTGCATTTGCTGCCAATCAGCGTGCACACTTGCCGCAGCTTCTTGTTCATTTTCATCAAAATAATGCTCTGTAAGTCCATTGGGGTCTCCCTATGTTGACAGAGTCCGTTCTGGGTCTTTGGACAAGTCATGCCGGCCGGGATTTCGTGATTCCTTTGTGATCCCAGGCGTCCACTGGCAGTCTCCCAGAACAGGTCTACTAGTCCCGGGGGTCCAGAGACTTTCTCTCCCCCGCTCCGCTTCGTATAACCACAGCCGTCCTGTCATATCCAAGACATCATGATGCACCCGAGTCCTTAATATGTGTGCGAGTGTACCACCCGATCTTCCGCCGAAGGCAATGAGACGATCAGTAGAAAATGTCTAAATGTTTCAGCAAGTTTCATAACGATATAACGATAGGCGGTTTTGCCCACTGCTCAAGCCACTGCTTGTTTATACTGGTTGTTGATTGTTTGGTTAGCTGGCACCCATGCCGACTTGCCGAGATCCATCGCTTTTCTTGGGTACGTTGACCTTCGTTTCGCTTCAACAAGCGGTGCGAAGCCGACTTGCTGTTAAAACAAGGAAGTAAATCGTCTCCAACAAGACCCGAAAACTCACGAATATCTCAACTGCGGACTAGCCTCGATTGGGCATCCGCGCGTCGCAGGTTCCGCTCACTCACAGACTCAATTCAACGTCTGCTTGTGCGATGCGTGGATCGCTGCTAGGGCGCCTACGAATTCGTGCAATGACGACGCCAGGCTTCGCGGTCACAAGAACGTTAAACCGACAATGAACATGTTCATATGCGGCAGCGCGGATGTATGCGGTATTACGCGACGTACCCGAAATTACTACTAATTCCCAAGGATTCGATCATAAGTTACTCCCCCCTCAAAACTCCATCCCATTTTCTCGTTGGGTCGCACGGATGACCATTGGATTATAATGACATTCTTTTCATATTTGTACCCAGAAGCACCCCTTTCCACACTCTACTAGTGCCTTCGTTCATTTCCAACAATGCCCACAGTTCTGTCCGTCGTCCTTTCTCTTTTAGGCCTCTTTCTCCTACAGCGTCTTCTCGATGTCCGAAGGGTTGTTCGTGATGTCGGGTTCGTGTGCCCTTTGATTTGACTTGGTCGATTCCCGAGTTGACCCAGGGCAGCTATCTCTCTGGTCCTTTCTATCTTTTTAAGCTTGCCTCTGCTCCAGGACTGTTAATGGCACGATTTGTCCGGCCAGCCCGCTATCTAAATCAGGGTATGAACTGGAATCTTGGTAGGAAATATCAAGGTACGGAACAGTGACAACAGTACAAACAAACCCTGTTCAACGCGCATCCCAAAACCACAGAATTTGCTGCGGCTGGACAAGATGCGATCTCTGTGGTAATTCCCTGTATAACACTACCGAAGGGACGTAAACTCAAAAGAATGTAAACTTGCAGGTTACTGCGTTTCCCCGGACGAACAGCGTAATATGCCTTGCAGATGCAGCTGCCATCAAAGTACGTCTCTATTTAGGATTGAGTTTGACACCCGTCCTCCTCAACACTCGACAACTAGGAGGTCACAACTTCTTGTGCAAAGTTTCCCAAGGCCGGGGATCTTTATAGAGCGTTCTCCGTTTTTGGAAAGAACATCATTGCTTCTGAAGGAGAGGATTGGAAGAAGATCCGAAAGATTGTCGCTCCAACATTCTCAGAGGTACGCTTTGCGGCCAGTCTTTTGCCTATGAAGGGTGAACGCGATTGTTCAGAGAAATAATGTATTGGTGTGGGATGAGACCGTACGGATTATGAACGACCTGTTCGACGATGTCTGGGGCGACAAGTCCGAAGTTGTTGTAGATCATTGTGCGGATATCACTCGTCCAGTAAGCCCCCATATTGCTCACACATCTGCTCATGAGCTTCATGTCCTAATATCAATTCTAGATTGCCTTATTCGCCATCAGCATCGCAGGTAGTTTACATGCGTTCCCATCGTTATAGTCTTATGACAGCCGATACTAGGGTTTGGCCGTCGGGTCACATGGACGAGTGACCTCGTTGTTCCTCCTGGCCACCAAATGACTTTCAAGGATGCGCTTCACACCTTCTCTACTAATCTATTCATAGAAATAGCTCTTCCTAATTGGGCAAAGAACTTTACGAAGCTCACAAGGAAAGCTCATCTGGCATTCATGGAGTTGAAGGTTCGTTAAAAACCAACAAGTCGTTTAATATGCATGTCTCACTCGTGCTTCGTACCTCGCACAGCAATACATGCTGGAAATGGTAGAAGATCGCAAGAGTGAGGATAAAGAACAACGGCGTGACCTGTTTAGCGGCCTACTGGAGGAGGCGGATGATGGAGAGATGTTAAACGAAGAAGAGCTTCTTGGTGGGTCGTTTGCGTCGCGATCGTTCAGTATTCTTAGAAATCGGTTTACCCTTCCTCCTAGGAAACATGTTCATATTCCTTCTTGCTGGACATGAGGTAGAATCCCTCTTTTCTTCCTGATGTGCTGCCCTAATACGGGTCCATACAGAGCACAGCGCATACACTGTGTTTCTCATTTGCACTGTTGGCTCTCTATCCGGACGAGCAAGAGCGTCTGTATGAGCAGATCAAAAGCGTCATGTCCACCCTGGATGGAATGCCTGTGGGTACCAGGGATCTCAAGTCATACAGATAGCTTACATCCCCCGGGCCGTAGACGTACAGAGACATGAACTGCTTCACGCAAACATTAGCGTAAGTTCACCCGGATTTTCCGCTAGAACAAGGATTCTCAGCCTTAAGATAGTGTTTTCTACGAGACTCTCAGGCTGTTGTGAGTACTATTTGATTGTGTTACTTCAACCAGTCTCATGGAACCCGTCCACAGCCCTCCAGTACGATTATATGAATCATTCCGACCGGAAGTGAATTAAACCTTATGGTTATCAGGTAGTGATGATTCCGAAGGTCGCCGCGCAGGATACTACCTTGACAGTAAGCAATGCTGATGGGGGAATGACAACATTCCCTGTTCCGTCAGGGACGGAAATTAACCTTCACGTGTCTGGCCTGCACTACAATCGTACGCTGGACGGCTTCGTATCATGCGGACACGGTTCTCATGGAGTTTCATAGCGCGTTATTGGAAGGAGCCACACAAGTTCATGCCAGAGCGGTTCCTTGGTAACTGGCCGAAGGACGCATTTATTCCATTCGGTCAAGGTATATACCGCCCATAGCATTGTTTTCATAAGTCACAAACATTTTACAGGTGTACGCGCTTGTCTGGGACGACGGTATGACCTATTGTAATTTACGTTTGAACAGAGTCCTCACAATTCTTCCAGGTTCTTCGAGACAGAGGGAATAGCCGTCATGACTATGCTCGTGTCGAAGTATAAAATTGAAATCAAGGAAGAACCCGAATTTGCAGGCGAGACCTTTGAAGAGCGCTATGCGCGTATAACTGACTTTGATACCCGTTTGACTACAATGTAGGTGGTGCTCGCATCCAAATAGTGACTTTGACTGATATTCTTGTAGTCCTCGCCGCGTGCCATTGGTATTTAAGAAGAGAGAGTAAACTTACTATCATCAGTTGGGAGTTGTTTGGGGCAAATCGTGCATCGGTGCATAGAAAGCGATCAAGTATACCTTATTTTTTAAATCTTATTTTTGGTATAGGCACGATAGTCTCTAATCTGGACGGCTGAAATACTTTGAGTTAGATAGAGTGTGAAGTACAAAATGTGTTGAAGGAAAGCCGGACAGGCAGCTGCAAGGGCAGCTGTAAAACTTGCGTCACGGAGTGCCACAGCTGGTTGTGCGCGCGTCAGAGTCAGCAAATCAGAACGGAGCGGACTTTCAATTCTGAAGATGTCACGTGTCACGCAAATCCACGAAATCGCAAGACAAAAACATACTTTTCTCCTCTTTTCTGGTACGATCTTTCAAGTATTACTACCTAGAATATTGTATCCAGAATGATCAGACCAGAAAATGTTCCGATTTCTTATAAAACTGCATTTGCAACTCTGGACGGTTTTTGCAACCCGCGACACGTGATAGTAGTAAGGGCGGCCAGCAAAATCTTCCATAGGCTCACTACTCTACTGTAACTTTCTTCTGAGCGAGAAGACGTGAAACCCAAGGTGAAGTCGGTTTGATTACTGTATATACAGTACAGTGATTTCAATCCAGTTGTGTAAAGCGGTAATTCTCACACATGATTGGACTGTTGTCGTTCCACTACTCACCGACTACTGTAAGTTTTCTTTCGTGAGAAAAATTGCCTCATGTGAGCCCCAGGGTGATCGATAATCGACCCCGCATAAGTTAGAACAAATTCGCCGCATTTTGATATTGGCAGCAATTGGTATAGAATACGACAAAGAAAGTAATGACAGTATATACGTAAACGAAGGAGATACCTGAGTAATTGCAAGTCAGGAATCAAGTCCAGTAATGGCCGAAAAGGTATGTATTATATTTTTGGCCCTTAGTAGTGTTTCGATGCGCTGTAGAAGGCATCGTACTTGGGACAAAGGTCCTTCCATGCATCTAGAATGTCCACGTTTCTATAAGTCACTCGTTCCCGAAGCGTGAATTAGTTCAACGTACCATTTGTGAAGTCCTGCGATGGCACGTCGGGAACATCCTCAGCAAAGACGACGGCAAAACCACTAGGGGATCGTGCATCAGGATAAACAGCATATTAAACGCGTGGAAGTACGGGTCACGAACGCGGTCAAGTGCCAATCAATGTGGCAATGGAAGAACCAAGGGCCGGGGTTGTCCGTAAAGAACCGGATCGTGACATTATCATTGGTGTTGCCCATATTCACGACGTCGCGAATGACAGGGTCCACAAAGTTGTACGTGGAATTACCGGCGCTACGTACAACAGCGAAGGAATGTCCGTGCAAGTGAACTGGATGCTATTCGGAGAGAGAATTGGTGAGGCCTTATCGCTAGATTCCAGCGCAGAATAACTCACAGGTCCGCCAATGGCACCAGCTGGGATGGTTAGTTCGACGCTCTTGTTCGGCGCGAGACCGTAAATGCTGCCTGCGGGTGCTAGGTCCGACGCTTTCTTG